>JAODAL010004704.1:87500-152728 GCA_025379985.1 Phyllomedusa bahiana | reverse complement strand
CCAAAATTCCTCCCTTTTAAAGTACCCCTAAAACCAGGCCGGGATCCCGGGGAGCAATCCCCCCACCCTGCTCTTTAATTGCTCCATAAAGCCGACCAGATCGAGCTATCCAGCAGTATACAAAAAAATAAATGCCAGTACCAATCGATATGACGTACGGCTAAAGGCTTTATTTTCCCGAGATCAAAACCCTCGGTACACTATCGCCCATAAATAACGCACCTCGGCCTTCTCACAAAATAAAAATCCCCTAATATTGCTATATTTGAGAAATGTATGCTTTATAAAACCAAAAGGCAGGATATTTTACTTTTTACTGTGCTCTCACCCCACTTAGCCCCAATTACTTGTTATCCCTTTCCCAACATGTGACATACTGTAACATTGTGATGTCGATAAGGGAGTAGAGAGCGGCCTCATATACTACTAATGCCTTCATCGACCAGGATCAGAGATGACTGAGAACTTGGCTGTTTATCTACTATCTAAGTGTCGCAGCATTTAGGCTTTAGCAGAATGGGACACCCCTTCTGCCTTAAATTTGCTTCCCCAGTGTGTTTGGGCGGGTGTACCTATAAAAAGGGGCCCTTTATGAAGGCCCCAGCGTTATGAACACTCCTATTACTTTGCCCGTGTTTTAAACGTCAGTGCCTTTGTGGTAAGTCGTAGGGGGGCAAAAAAATTTAATTAAAAAATTTAAGATAAAATTTAAAAATTTTAAACCCCTATTTTGCCATTTTACAGAGATAAATAGAAAAAAGATAAACATAATTGGTATCACCATGCCCATAAAAGTCCAACATATCGTTATAAAAATAGTAAAATATGTCAAAATTATATGAAGTTAGTAACACAAAAATAGTGCTGACCTTTAAAAATGAAAAAAAAACAAGTCATTTTTTTCCCACATTTTAATTCCCATAACAATAAAACCCCAAAAAAAAGTTTCTATTTTTTTTACCTTTCAACTCCACAAAGAATTTATTTATATTGTTTGGTATAAAAAATTTTTCCTTTAAACCCCTTAAACCGCAGCGGGCCATTTTTTGGAAATTCCCGGGACAGAGCTCCTTTTTTTTTTTAAAATCGGGTCATGTGTCACTTTATTTACAAAAAATTTTTTGAAAAATTTTTATCTATCTTATGATTTAAGGGGAAAACTTTTTTTCTCATTTTAAACTTTGGGTTTTTTAAATTTAGTAAAAAATTTTTGTTTCTTAAAATTTCCTTGTTTATTTGTAAAAATATAAATAAAAATTTTTGAAAAAGGGTTTTTGGGTGAAAGGGACAGTTTAAAACACACAAATATTTTAACTAGCATTACCATATGTCAAATTTTGGGTTGGCTTTAATTTTTTTAAAATTCTTTTTAATTTTTCCCACCGGGGCCCTTTAGAAATTTCGTAGTAATTTTTTCACTTTTTAAAGGGAAAATTTTGCAACTTTGATTTTTTGGGGACCTGTCCAATTTGCTTGGCTTTTTGACGGGTCGTATGTTAGATACTTTCAAAAAATGACCTTCCAACTAAGAAAAAACTAAAACCCCTTTTTTAAAGTATTGAAGGGGAAAGGAGCGCTAGGGAAAAATTTCAAAATTTTAGGGGGTTTTCCTTGTCGAATTTTAAAACCCCCACCCAAATTTCCCAAAACAGATTTAAACCCTTTTTCCCAAAGTAACCCCATTTTGGAATTCAAAACCCTCGGGGATTCATATAAAAGGTGAAATTGGTGCATTTTTTGACACCAGATTTTTCCTTTGTTTTTTGGGAAAAGGGAAAACCTTTAAAATATAAAAAAAAAATGCAGTTACGCCACTGTTTTTGGGGGCTTCTTTTTACAGCATTCCCCATGGGGAAATTTTTGGGACAGGATAACTTTATTTTATTGGGGGTTTGGGGTTCAATTGAAATTATGAAATTTTTTTATATATTTTCTTTTATTTTTAAAACTTTTACCCCAATAAAATGCGTTTGTAAAAAAATGCATTTTTTATGTCATCAAAAAGGGGAGGGGCCCAATAACTTTTTTTTTCAAATTAAAAAAAGCTTTATTCAATAATAATCAAAAGGGAAATTCCCATGCAAAAATAAAAAGCAAAGGGAATTTTTCCTTCACATTTCACAAACCGATTATGGACCCTTTTAAAACAAATTTGACAATACCGTTGGGGGCCGGGGGAAACCCATTATTAATCAAAAAATACTACAGTAACGCTAGAAAATAAACTGTTAAAGGTGAATGTTTTACGGGGAAAAGGGGCGTTTCCCCTGGAAAGGGATTCGCTTCTTTTTCTAGGCCCTAAAGGGGGGAAAGAATTAGTTTAGCCCCGTGAACCCGGGAAAACCCTTTTTTCTTTTAAAAAAAAAAAGGTTTTTTCTGAGTTAAAAAAATAGGGTTTTGTTTTTTCCCCTGGGGGGAAGAATTTTAAAGAAACCTATTTTACCATAAATGAGCTGAAAACCAAAAGGGGGCTTTTCCTTTAAAAAGTCAAGTTAAAAAATTTACGAAAACTGTTTCCTTTAAAAAATACAAAGGGGGGAAGTTTCCAGTCCCTTTTTTTGCTTTCCCCAAAACCGTTCTTGGGGAATTGGGATGATCGCAGATATAATCATAAAAAAGGTTAAAAATTTAAAAACATCGGTTTTACAGAAATTTTAAACCCCGTCCAAACCCAAAATTTTAAAAAATTTCTCTGAGTTTTTAGTTGTTTTACACCTTATTTCCTCCCCGGGCCCATATTTTGTGGAATTTTTTTTGCCAACTTGTAAACGAAAGGGGAATCCGTCGATCGCCGAGTCTGGGGATCACCCTCTTAGCTGCATTTAGCATAATGTGTTTATTTGGGTTTTTTGGGCCGGGGGGGGTAGGGAAACCCGGAAGGCCAAAAAAAAAAGCAGTTTTCTGCCGGGTCCCTTTTTGTTTTCCTCCCATTAAAAGTTGGGTGACTTTTAATTTACCTTGAGCCAAAAAGGCTGTAATGCTGACACCCCCACCCAAAATGGCCATCGTCCCCTCTTCCCAAAAGGGTTAAACCGGGGCCCCAAAAATAACCCGACACCCTGGGAAACAAGGGCGTGCAGGGTTTGATGGGACTTATTCCCCCTGGATAATTTTTATAAATTTAACTCTTGGGACCCAACTGAGACAGAAGATTTTGGTCAGGGGGAAAAATTCCTTTCCCCCGTCCCCTCACTTGAAAAATTTTCCCCAGAAAGATCTTTTTTTTTTTCCCCCGCCTTCTGGAAAGCCAATTTTTGGTTTTCATACCCCATATCCATCAGGAGCCCATAAAAACCCCCGAGAGCAGTGTCGGCAGTGGTTTTTGCAAACACAAACTTTCGAAGTTTGACAATTTCCCCCAGCAAAAGACAAAGGGGAAAACCCCTGAATAGGGCATTAAACTTGCAATTTATAGTAAACAATCTAGGGAAATTTGGGGGCCCCCCGAAATCCATTACAAGGCTGAAAGGACTTGAAAAGGGGGAAACCCCCCGCATACCAAATTTTTTATTATCACAAAAACCCCCGTCCCTCCAAGGCCCAATCCCCTAATTCCCCGGGGTGTCCCGGGTTTGCCCCGGGTTGCCTGTAAAGGGAGTCAGCGGGGGGCCCCGTCTTTAAAGATATCCCTGGAAGAGGGGGACGATCCCGGGGGTGGAGTCACCTTTTGGGCGATTTAAAGGGTGCCAAGGGAAGGGTTTTTCTTAGGCAGCCACAACGGTGGTGGCCCAAGGGGGGGCTTTCAGTGGGGAACCCTACATCGCTTCCTCAAGGGTTTAACCCAGATTTGTTTTCCCCTGCTGGAACCATCCAGGGATCCTTTCCAAACCGTTTTGCCAGGGAGTTTAAATTTAAAAAAAATTTTGGGAAGGGGGCCCAAACCCCCCCTCAGAAATTTGGCATTTATCATAGTGGGTTTTGCAGCCTTGGGTGGGCCCCCTTTTGCCCATTTTCGAATCGAATTATATTGTTGTTGTAGCAAAAAGGAAGAAGGGGCTTAGGTAGTACAATTTGGGATTTTTGGAAAAAAAGGGTAGGGGTTTGGCGGGGTTGAACATTAATCTTAAAGGGCATTAACCCAGCCTATCCAGAGAAAATCCTTTTTGTTCCATTGGGGAGGTCCGTTTGAATAAGATGGGAAAAAGGGAGCAAAAGTTTAGGTAAAAAATTTTGTTGGGTCAGAGGGGGATATTTAACCCCAAAAGAATTTTTAAAAATGAGGTGGCCCAAAAAAAAAGGCGGGAGTTCTCTTTTATTTGGGGGAACTATTTTCTGAGGGGAGGGGAAGGTTTCAACGCTTCACTTTTTGGGGCTTGGGTTGGGCTTTGTTTGGTTTTCTGAGGGAAAACCCAAAAATTTATCTGGGTTTTTGGGGTATCGCGGGGGAGGGAGGGGAAGGGGGTCGGTTTATTAAAGGAAATTTAAAACACCCAAATGCAGAGCACTTTGCGTTGATGTTTACCCCCACCCGGGCCTCGAATGGAATCATTTGCTCGAAAATTTCCCGAAGGGAAAATCTCCATTGTCAGGGATAAAAAACGGGGGGCAGGGGGCATCCCCGCCTGGACCCCCTTTCTTTAAAAGGGGAAAAGGGTTTTGAGAGAGCTTCCTTTTACTGGGTCTGCCCCTTGGGGGGGAGCGGTTTTAGCGGGTAATATTTTTTGATAAGAGAGATGGCCCTAAACCAAAATGCGGAGAGGGTTCCCCGAAAGGAAAGACCAAACCAAAGCGGGCAAAAGCCTTTTCCGGGGTCAAGGGAAAAAAACAAAAATTCGGGGGTCTTTTTACTTTTTTGAAAGTAATTAATTAAAGTAAATGTCTTCAAGGTGTTGTCCCTTGCCTCTCTCCTTGGGATAAACCCCACCTGATCCAAGTGTATCAAGCCACCTAGGAGGGGATTCAACCTTAATGCTATGGCTTTGGCCAAAATTTTTGCATCCGTGTTAATAAGAGATATTGGTCGGTAACTCTGACAAAGTGTAGGGTCCCGACCCTCTTTTGGGATAACCGTAATGTGGGGCTTTAAAAAAAGTCTGATGGGACCCGGGACGCGTTAGTCACCGAGTTAAAGGCTGACAAGAGAGGGGGTGGCCATTCCTCCTTCAGTATCTTGTAAAATTTGGCCGTGTAGCCATCCGGGCCAGGGCTTTTGCCTACCGCAAGTGACTCTATAGCTGTTTGTATCTCTTCTGGGGATAAGGGCTCTTCTAAGGATTACACTGTCTATAGCGTAAGCGGGGGGAGAGATGTTTTCTTAAGATAACCCATTAAGGATGAATTACGCTCCTTAGGGGTTTTCTGTAGGTGAGTAGGGGGCAAGTTATAGAGCTCCGAGTAGTAGTCCTTAAAGGCGGATAAAATATCCCCCGTTAAGTATGTCATTTGTCCCCCTGATGACTTAATCTGTGGGATAAAAAGGGCCGCTCTCTTCTCCCTCAGTGCTCGCGCAAGATATCTTCCTGGTTTGTTACTCCATTGATAGAAAGATGCAGCACATATCTGCTGGTACCGCTTGTGTTTGCGATCCATCAACGTGAGAATTTCTTGTCGCAGTCGGATCAGGTCTCTAAGTCCTGCTTCAGTGCGCAAGGTTTTATGTGAGAGCTCAGCAGATCTTAGGTCTAGCAACAGGGATTGGAGTTTGTGGGCCATTGCGCGTTTCAAGCGGGCCCCATGTTTTATCAATACTCCCCTCAGAACACATTTCATCGCCTCCCATTGGATCTGGGGGGAAGTGGCATCGGACTCATGGTTAGCCTGATAGTCTCGGATGCAAGATTGGAGCTCCCGCAAACAGAGGGCGTCCTGCAAAAGAGATTCATTCAGCTTCCAAGCGAATGGAGGTCGTCCAAAGTGCGGGAGGTCCAAAGTGCAGTAAAAGGGGCGCAGGCCAGGGGAGCATTGAGTCTATCCTGTACGGTCAATTCGGAGAAAGGTGCTGGACAAAAACATAATCAATCCTACTGTATGATTGATGGGGATACGAGTAAAATGTGTAGTCTTTTTCATCAGGATGCATCAGACGCCAAACTCCAGAGCTATATCAGCAACATCCTTAATTTTTTTTAATGATTCTATGGAAAGGGGGACGCCCGAACGAGCTAGGAGGGATGTAAGGCCAGTGAAACTCCACATAAACCACTGCCCTGAAAAAATTTTGATCAGGTCTCAGAACTTTAAAAAGAAAGAAATTGGAAACATTAGGCGCAATATGTTAGCTATGGTGAAAAAGATTCCCGTATTTTGCATGTTACAAAGAAAACCCCTTGCGTCACATCAGTGAAAACATCTTTTCCTGCAGGGAGGGGGAATTTGGATTGAATAGCAACCCCTTTTTTTTTTCTGTGAAGTTTGCTGCTTGGACAGGCAGGGGTATTTTTACGCAATAGTTTTAGCAAAGGTCATTAGGAGATGCACTCCTGCAGACATAAATATGGGGGCTGCTTTAGCAATAATAAAAACTGCGATCTCCTTTGGAAAAATTAAATCCCCTTTTCATTAAGGATGTAATCTTTAGTGGAATACATTGAATAATATTAGGGTTCTCAAGAGGTATTATTTATGAAGGGCACTCGTCAGAAAACCAAAAACCCACGGCAATATAGGGAAGTAAAGGGAAACAACTAACACAAAAAAAGAGGACCCCAAAATCAAGGGCCAACAACTAAGAACGGCAGACTTTCCCGCGGCAGGCCATATCCCAGTAATGGCCAATGTATTAATGAAAAGCGTCAGCATAGGGGAACCCCACATAAACAGTATAAAAAACCATAAAACCCCCCGGTGGTTTCCTATGTGCAGGTGGTGTTTTGCTGACCTTAGGGGAAGCGGGGATCAAACCCAAAACCCAAAGGGAACCAAGGATCCCAAAAACTGCCCCCAAGCGTCAGAGGAAATGAATATATTATTGTCCTCAAGGCAGAGCAGAGGAAGAGAGAAGACCTCTAAACAGGACGGCCATAAATTTTTAATTTTTTTTGTAAAATGGAGCGGGAAAGGGGATTGTTTTTTGGGGAAAAGGGTTAAAAATGTTTTTTAAAAGGTACCATTAGGGGGTTTTCATAAGACATTTATGATTTTTTTTTATAAAGGGTTTTTTTTGAGGTATTTTGAAAAATACACAAAAACCCTTTAGTGGGTTTTTTTTAAATTTATTTTTTTAAAAGGGGGTCCCCATGCAGTAAAAATTACAGGGCCTACCCTTTTAACGATTATAATATATTATAATAAAAAACGATTATAAGGGATCCCCAAATTTAGAAATTTTTTTAATTTTTTACTTTTTTTAAACGCAATAAAAACACTTTGACTCAAAAGGGAAAACACATTTTTTTGCATTGTCATAGTCTGAGAGCCATTCCGTTTTTTTTTTTTTTTTTGTACGAATTAAAGTGTAGAGCCTTTTTTTTGTGGGGTTAAATTTTCCGTTTTATTTGGGATCAAATTTTAGGGGGGGCAAGGCTTTTTGTCGCTTTTAAATCCCTTCTTTGAAGGGGAGGGGGAAAGAAAAAAAGCTTTAATCCCTAGTAAGTTTTTTTTTTTATTTTTAAAAAGCACTCAACCCGTATATGGTAATTTTACTCTGTGGGTCGATACAATTATGGTGATACCCAATTTATATAGTTTTTTATGTTGAAGTGCTTTAAAAATAGTTTTTATTGGGTAAAACAATATTTATGCAACACTATTTTCTGATAGGCATAACTTTTTTATTTTTCCATGCACAGAGCTGTGTCTTTTTTGTGGGATGAACTGATGTTTTTATTGCTGCAACTTTGGCATTTATATGAGCTTTTGATCGCTTTTTATTCCATTTTGGGTGCTGTGGGATGAACAAAAATTACAATTGGCGTGACTGTTTTTTTCTTTTCACCATGTGAGTTAGATAACATGACAGAGTTATAGGTTAGGTCGTTACGCAGCACTACCAAATATGCATACTTTATACAGTTTTGATCTCTTTTGGGGCAATTGTTTTTAATAAAGGTTGAAGGGTGGTGTATGTGTTTTTATTTCATTTTTTGTGTTTTACTTTTTTTGTATTTTTTTGTACTTTTTTTTTACTATGCCCCATAAGGGATTGGAATCTTAAAACACAAACTATATTAGAAAGTTGATCTCTGTCTAAGAGCCATTATCTTTCCATAAACATGGCCATATGAGTCCTTGTTCTTTTCTGGACAAATTACACTTTTTAATGGTACCATTTAATCTATCATATAATGTACTAAAAATATTTGTGGGGTGCAATAGGAATAACAAATGGTGTTTACTTTATTCTGCAGGTCAGAACAATTACAATGATACCAAGGGCGACATATGTGAAGCTTGGTGCCTCGACACAATTTTTCGCCTCTTTTTCCATAGTAAAATACACCTGAATATATGAAAGCGGTGAATTTGTGGTAATAAATGGCACCTAAGGTTTGAGGCACCTGTTTGTCGTGCCAAACATGTGTATTTGACATAGCCGGCACACCACAGGTCTTGCTGAGATTTGTGGTGCACCATGCAAGATCACTACCATAGTTTCTATTCACTGAGGTGCTATTCTAAGGATATGTTCATACGGCGTATTGGGGCGCATACTGTATGCACCACAATACGCTGTGTGTTTTAGAAGTACGCAGCGGCACACATGTCACTTTTCACCCCCGGAGTACAATACGATTGGATTGTGCGCCAGGGGAGACGAGACGTAATTCATAGCTCTCTATGAGAGCTATGAATTACCGTCGTTGCGGTGCGCATGCAGCGCAAATATGCCACGACATGCGCGCCGCAATTACGCCTTGTGAACATACCCTAACACCCTTTATTTTATTTCTAGCCTGCTGTGATGTGTTTACAATCACTGATAATACTACACTATCTCCGTAAATACACGATTGAGAACAGGATTTATGGTAGATACTAATAATTTATATGATTTAATTTTAAATAAATTTAAGATTATATAAATGTTAAATACATTTTAGAGGAGATAATTTTATATTTTTGGGATCTTATATAATTTTAGATTCATTTTATATGATAGAATTTATTATTAATTTTACATAATTTAATTTGATAATTATCATAAATTACTTTTGAGAAATAAGGGATATTTTTTGCCCTAATGGCAAATCTAGTTCCATTACTCAGGCAGGCCACATTGAAATAGGTCTGCCTGTTCCACCAGCAATGCGACTAGTTTTGCCGAGCTACATTCATAAATGTGTCTAATTATACCAATACAAAGCGACACGCTCCCAGAACGCTCCCACATCTTTGGCGCATAACAAAGTGTTGGGCCAGGCGCACAATGCGGCAAACATGTTCATTTGACGCACCACATCAGGAAATTAGGTGGACTAAACTTGAATAAATTTTCTTTACTTTCAATGAGCTTTATTGAAATAACATCAGGTATTACAAAGTATGCAGAATAACAATCATGTTCTTACAACAATTTGAAAACATCAACCTTCCTTCCATATTGGTAGACGGAGTATAGACAAGGAAGAATAGCAAGAATTGCAATCCTCTTACAAAGTGTCTTCCCGGCGAAATCTAGGTTTCTCCAACCCCTCTCCAGCCGAAACACTTTCGAGTCCTCTACTCGCGTTCCCACGGGGGAGCGGTAGGTTACAAGTACACCGGGACATGAAAAATCTCTTGTCATCAAGTCAGTAAACAAAAGCTTCTGAGCGGGAAGGAAATAAACATCCTATGGAAATTAATATAACTTCTAAAACCTTGTCAGAACTTTTGTAGAACTTTTTCAGACGCGGCTGAGGGTTCGATACTATCTGAGCGGCAGCAGTCCGGAGACGGGGAGAGTACCCACAGGCAAGGGGGGGGGGGTTAGGTCAGAGCCTAAAGGTCTGGTATCAACATGCAGATTGGTACTCGGGTGAGCCTACAAAGGTCGTCCAATCACTCCATGTCCTGTAGAACCGGTCAAGAGAATTCTCACTCTCCGACCTCAGCTCCTCCATTCTTTGTATGTGAAAGATTTCTTTAAACCATTCTGTTAGAGACGATGTCTGGGTGGTCCTCCATTTCCTGGGGATTAAGATTCTAGCTGCTGCCAAAAGGAGAAGCAGCAGCCCCCCTTTCCAGGTTCTTATCGGTATAGGTAACATGGAGAGAAGGAGGGCCCGTGGGTCATTTTGCAACCGTATACCCGTGATTTTCTCTATCACCTCAATTACCTGGTGCCAGAATGGCTGCAAGTCTGAGCATTCCCACCAGATATGTGTCATGCTTCCTGGCTCACTCCCGCATCTCCAGCATGTGGCAGGGACTGTGGGATATAATGTGTGTAATAGGGTGGGCACTCGGTACCATCTTGATAGAATTTTATAGTTAAGTATGCGACAAGAAACTGAGGTCTTATGCACTAGGGTGTATGTTCTAATCCAATCCTCATCAGTTAATGTAATGCCTAGTTCTTTCTCCCAGCTATCTCTAAATACAGGCCTGCCATATGATATGGTATCTAGAAGCAATTTGTATATCACTGAGATTGCATACCTTGGGGCCTGTTGCTGCATGCACAGGGTCTCAAAATCGGAAGGGTTCTGGCCAGCCCAAATCCAAGTCGATTGATGTCAAAGTAGTGCTTAAGTTGCATGTATTGCAGCCAAACATTCGGAGTTTGGTTCTGTACCGCCTCACCCTCGTTGTATGACTTGAACACAGCGTTTCTAGTAAAGCTGCCTATTACTTGGTTGCAGGGGCGTCGCTAGGCTGTTTTATTCGGGGCCCGAGCCCCGAATAAAACAGCCTGTGCCCCGAGTCTCCCGGGCTCCAGGCCTCTGCGCTGGGCCTGGAGCACCGACTGGCTCTTCAGCTGCATGTGCGTCCGCTGGACGCACACACAGCTGAGGGCTTCTGCGGGGCAGAGAGCGAGAGCTCCCTGCCCCGCAGGACAGTGTCGGACCCGCAGGTCCATACACCGCGAGGCTGCCGGGTCCTCACAGCGCTGAGGACCGTCGCGGCCCCATGCGCCTCAGCCGGCAGCGTCGCGATAACATCACGTCATCGCGACGCTGCCTGTCCTCGGGCGCACAGCGCGTCATAGGCCGTGCGCCCGAGGAGCTGCCGGAGGAGCGCGGGCTGAAGAGGACGGAGCGCGCTCGCCGGGGGAGTTAAGGTGAGTATTAATGTTGTTATTTTTATAGCGTTTACCTGCCTCAGTGCCCCTATATACTGCCTGTGCCCCTATAATGCCTGCCTGTGGCCCCCATATACTGCCTGTGCCCCTATAATGCCTGAGCCCCCAGAGCCCTGCCTGTGACCCCCATATGCTGCCTGTGGCCCCCATATCCCTGTCTGTGGCCCCTATATACTGCTGTGCCCCTATAATGCCTGCCTGTGGCCCCATATGCTGCCTGTGCCCTTTTATACCTGCCTGTGGCCCCATATACTGCCTGTGATGCCCATATACTGCCTGTGCCCCCATTTACTGCCTGTGCCCCCATATCCCTGCCTGTGGCCCCCATATACCTGCCTGTGGCCCCCATATGATGCCTGTGCCCCTATATACCTGCCTGTTGCCCTATATACCTGCCTGTGCCCCATATACCTGCCTGTGCCCCATATACCTGCCTGTGGCCCCATACTGCTCATTGCCAATATACTGCCTCAGTGCCCTTTTATACCTGCTTGTGGCCCCCATATACTGCCTCAGTGCCCCATATACTGCCTCAATGACCCTATATACCTGCTGTGGCCACATATACTGCCTGTGCCCCTATATACTGCCTTTGGCCCCATATACCTGCCTGTGGCCCCTATATACTGCCTCAGTGCCCCATATACTGCCTGTGGCACCATATACTGCCTCAATGACCCTATATACCTGCCTGTGGCCCCATATACTGCCTGTGCCCCCTATACCTGCCTGTGGCCCCTATATACTGCCTCAGTGCCCCTATATACCTGCCTCAGTGCTCTTATATACCTGCCTCAGTGCTCCTATATACTGCCTCAGTGCCCCTATATTCTGCCTCAGTGCCCCCATATACTGCCTGTGCCCCCCTATACCTGCCTGTGGCCCCTATATACTGCCTGTGGCCCATATACCTGCCTGTGGTCCCATATACTGCTTCAGTGCCCCTATATACCTAACTGAGGGGACTGCTATACCTAAAATTAAGGAGTTGCTGGAAATGTGAGGATTCTAAGATATTTGTGTCCAAATCCTCAGGGACGAGTATTGGCCGGGAGCAATCAGCATGAAGGTGTGAACCGGATGGAGAAGAAAAGGGAAGTGCACGACGCTGATCAGAAAAGACGTCTCCGGTGAGTTACTAAATGTAACAGCAGGGTAATCACTTTATATGTCTGCAGAGTCTACATACAACTAGTAACTACCCACTATATTGGCCCCTGTTATGGCGGTGGTATATGTAATCAGAGCCTGTGTACACTGGTATCTACCACTATATGGTCACTGTATGGCGGTGGTATATGTAATCAGAGCCTGTGTACAGCTGATAGTCACATGTGGGGGTCGCGTTCGGTCAGGGTCTGGCAGGATTATTTGAGCCTTAAGTAGTAATAGTTTTGGGTCTTGGTTTTATAGCAGTGTTTTTAGTCACATCACTTGTCTGGTAGAGTTGCTCGATGTCTCGGGGGATTATTTGGGTGCTGTGTAGGGTATTGTCATATGAAGGTGAGAGTTCTGGAAAAGTAAATTTGTCATGGTGATTTTTACTGTACAGTGACTGCTGAGGAGATGGACGGGATCTGTGTGGGATGTGCAGAAAATTAGTGACAGGAACAGAAGGTTTTTCTCTGTAAAAAAACATCCGCAGTTCACAATGAGGCGGGAAAAACATAAAGGGCCCGAGCCCCGGATGTTTTAGAACCCTAGCAACGCCCCTGCTTGGGGGCGCTTCCCTATGCCGTCCTGATATAGAAGACAGGGAGCTGAGATCTGCAGGTCAGGGTTGCCCCTAAATGTAACTAATGGTCCCCCGGGGGTATACAGTTTATACTGCACTCCATATTTTTTAAACACTGATATGGTTACCTGTGAGATCAGAGGCAAACTAGATAATCTGAAGTCTCTAAGACGGGGCAGGAGCCACGGCAGGAATGACAGTCGCCCGCCATATATAGCGTCTTCAAGCTGCACCCATGATTTTGATGACCTAGCGTGGAACCAACCCAGCACTCTAGCAGCGATCGTTGCTACGTAGTATGACTTCATGTCCGGGAGGGCCAGTCCTCCCTCGCCCTTATGCCTGATTAGGATGCTTATGTCAATCCTCGGCCTCGCACTACCCAAGACGAACTTTCCAAAGCATCTATTGAGATCTCTAAAAAGGCTATTAGGGAGAACCATTGGGAGGGTTTGGAGCAAATATAGGAGCCTAGGGAGGACATTCATTTTGATAATATTGATTCGGCCCGACCAGGAGAATTTCCTCCGGTCCCATTTACCCAAATCTGCCTTGATAGAACTTGAATAAATTTTCACTCCTTTTTAATCATATTGCGATATAAAAACAGACAATAGTCTTGTAAACATAGAAGGAAGGT
Organism: Phyllomedusa bahiana; assembly: GCA_025379985.1. Classification (NCBI taxonomy): domain Eukaryota; kingdom Metazoa; phylum Chordata; class Amphibia; order Anura; family Hylidae; genus Phyllomedusa; species Phyllomedusa bahiana. The sequence goes on along the minus strand of JAODAL010004704.1, from coordinate 139,192 downwards.
GCAATACTTATCACGCTTCAGCGTAGTCCATATTTTCAATAAAAATGGATTTTGAGGATAGCTGGAGAGCAAGAGTCGCCCGCACACCCGAGCAAGTTTGGTCATTGCTATTGATATTAGATATGTGAGGAGTGGAAACTCACAGAGACCGAAAAAGAAGGTGCATACAATTTATACTAACAATAAGGTAACCTGTGCATTAAAAATTAGGTGGACTTGGCGCTTTTAATGCCAGAACATTAAAACTGACTCCTTCATACGTGTCGCCCCAAGTGTGTATAGTTTTTGTTGTGCTTTACTACACAAAAAATAGAACATTTTCTTTTAAAGAACAATTTTTTTATCTACATTGCCACATTTTAAGACACATATGTTTTTACTATTCTGTCGATGGTTTATTTTTCTAAGGGGCAATCTGTAAGTTTTCCTGGTGTCATATTAAAGTAAATATAACTTTTTGATCACTTTTTGTTCCATTTTTTGAAAGGCGAGGTGGCTAAAAGAAAATTGCATTTTCTGCCATTGGTTTCCTTTTACAGAATTCACAATGCAAGATAAACAATGCGATATTTTAACGTTTTGGACTTTCATGGACTAGGAAAATCCAATTATGGTTATTTTTGCTAATATTTAGCAAATACATATTTGTATGCTGTGCTCCTGCAAAATCATTTAATGAGTAGATACTGTTTGCACAATTTTGCAGGTTTACAGCATGCAAAATCATGAGGACAGTATCAATTAGTAGAAAACTATGTGGAACAACATGTTCTTGCAGTTTTTAGCTGCTTCATGACTGTACCCCTGCTGCACCGGCAAATAAAAAAGAACACTGAACATAGCAAAAAGAGAAGATTTGAAGACCTTTTTGACAATTGTGAGTTGTTATTGTGGCTAAATGCATGCTATTTTCATATTTAGAATAAAATAAAATAGCCAAATGTAAAATATTGTCCTTACCACAATTCTGTTTTCTGTGGCAAGGCTAGTCACTCAAAGAGTGCTATGATTTTACACAATTTGTGGGCCATACGTTGGGCGCATTATTATTGAGTCACTACGTGGTCATGGTGTTGTGGTATTATTCAGTCACTATGTGGTGATGATATGTGGTCATGGTGTGGTGGTATTCATCTTAGTAGGGTTATTAGTAATATTAGTCTTGGGATTTTGGTTTTGTGTATCAGTGTTATTTGGTAAATTGTATGATTATTTAGTAGTTTTATACATAGAACTTTGTTTTATAGCTTTCTGTGTATTCAGGCACTGGTTAATGGTGATGCAATGTGTCGCAGCATAGCGCAATATGTTAATGGAGAAGGGGCGAGGGGGAGAAATTGCTTCACTCCGCCCTGAGTGCAATTTAGCCTATTCTGCCCCCTTAGTCAATACTTTGTAGGACCACCTTAAACTGCAATGACAACTGCAATAGCTCTAGCTCAGATTGGTTCACAAACATTTGTGAACAGCAATTTTCAAGTCCTGCCACAGATTCTCAATGGGATTCAGGTCTGGAATGTGACTGGGCCATTTTAAAACATAAATATGCTTTGATTTAAACCACTGCATTGTAGCTTTGGTTGTATGTTTAGGGTCGTTGTCCTGCTGGAAGGTGAACCTACACCCCAGCCTTAAAGGGGTTGTCTCACTACATTGATTCATCTTCCCTCAGTCCTGGTTTCTTGGTTTCACTTTCAATTCAGGGGCCTATTTACTGGCTTTCACTAGGCTGCAGTAGAAGCCAGGTCTGTAGCTATAGCAACCAGTGCTGGCAGCCTATCAGGATAGATCAAACAGGTCTGTAGCTATAGTGACCTGAGGAGCTGATACAGCCCATACAAGAGGGGATATCTCAGAACAGGTAGGACACTGTTAATGGACATATATTGCAAAGTGACTTGTTTTTGCAAGATCTTTAACATAAAAAGCAATCCTTGTAGTCAGACAACCCCTTTAAGTATTTCAGCCTCTAATATTTTTTCTCCAGGATTGTCCTGTATTCAGCTCCATCTGTCTTCCCGTTCAAACCCAGGTTCAGTTTATTTTTTTTTACTTTCACACAGTAGATTAAGTAATGAAAGCTGCTCTGTGATTGGTTGAAACAAGGCAGGTTTTGCTAATAGACAGTTTTAATAATTGAGGTCTATTGCACACGTTAATTCTGCTCTAGGCTGGTGTCACGCACAGAGGGGACATGTATGAACCTGGTGTCGTCTCGCCAGTTCAACCTTTATTTTAATATTGTACGATCCGACAGTATGTATGAAAGTATCTCACAGCACCTTATAAATGTGTCCTGCTCTACGACAAAAGTAGTTTCAGCCATGCCACTATGAAACATTGTACGACAGCTACTTTGTACAACAGCTTTGTGCCAAACTTTGGCACATTTTTTTGTGCGTTGTACGACACATCCTTGCATCATTGGCGCATTCAAAAGTGCCGTGTATGGCAAAGATTGCACCAGGTTTTGGTGTACAATGGTTCATACATCTATAATACGGGCTATGACAGTTTGTTTGGCTCAAAGCACGCCCAAAAAGATAGCGCAGCCCTGTTCATACATATCGCTGCTATTTTGTGGGAGTTTTTCATTTGTGTTTTGCGTCAAAGCCAGAAATGAATTAAAAAGGAGTGGTAAAAATAGTTCAACTACTTCCTGCTAGATTTACTTCTGGTTTGGGCTCAAAAAAACTAAATTGTGCAGCAGTATTTAGCACCAATAGCAGGACCATTCCTAGGCTAAATTGCACTCAGGGCATTGATAAACAATTTCTCCCTTCCCCCTCATTAATATGTCACACTAACATGCAACACATCACATCACCATTGACCAAGTCCTGACTGGGTTATTTACCCCCCTTCTTGATTACACATTTTAATTTTCTTTATTACACCTCTGATAATCTCTCTCCTACCTAACCTTCCATTATGGCTATGCAGCTGAAACATTCACATCACAGAACAGTGTTTTCACAGTGACTGGGCAGATCTTTATCTCACTTTGTGCAGTTACTTACATTCAAAAGACACAATATACCTTAAAGTTCATCCAAAGATCATCCATCTCTCCTTAGGACCAAGTTTACAAAGGAGAATAGTAAACCCAATGCATGACAGTTTAGTACAGACATCTCATCTCTGTTATCGTATACTAAGAAATTCATACAAAGATCAGTTATATCTGCTAAGGACTGACTTACAAAGGAGGACAAATTAACCCAGCATAGCCCTTCAGTATGCACACATGTCATAATCATTACTGCAAAATGACAAAATAATATCTTTACCTACTTTAGTGCAATAACACTGTAATGTACATAAAGGGTTAAGCCGATGCACAAAGAGTTAAATCATGTACATTACAAAATTTCTACAAAAAATCTGCTGCATGTGAACTTATTTTTAGGGAAAGTTCACACAATAGTATGTTCAGTGAGGACATGCACTTGCAAACGCAGAATTTCAACGAGGAAGTGATGTGGACTGCCCGAGGCAGGATTTACTTGAATTAATGTAGTATTCTCACTACAATGATTGCTTTTTATGTTAAAGATCTGGCAAAAACAAGTCACTTTGCAATATACTGTATGTCCATTAACAGTGTCCTACCTATTCTGAGATATACCCTCTTGTATGGGCTGCATCAGCCCATGGGCTGCCAGCTGCAGACCTGGCTTCTACTGCAGCCTAGTAGAAGCCAGTAAACATGCCCCTGAATTCAAAATGAAACCAAGAAAGCAGGACTGAGGTAAGATGAATCAATGTAGTGAGACAACCCCTTTAAATCAGCATTGTCAAAACAATGAGGCTGATTTTACATGGCAGTGTATGGGAAGTTTTCTACAAGTGTTTTGGACGCTTAGTGGTGTATTGGGTGCACAATACACCCAAAAATAAGCATCTAAAAGTGCAGTGTGAACATACCCGTACAGTGATATAATATAAGCATTATATGACGCTGTTGTTTTGATGTTCATTGTATGGGAAATGTTACTGAGTACTGAAATGCATTATCATATTGCCCGTACTCATTTGAGTATTATGTGTCATTATGTTGCATTGTATCATACTATTTAATTTAAATAATTTAAAATAAAATGTAAATAAAGTACGTGTACAGTTAGGACACCTCAAGTCTACTTACCATCTATTGAAGTGCCATGATTTTAAAGTGATGAAATACGACAGAAACTGATAGAGCACTCTTCAGAGCCACTGCTACCATCTGATCACGTTTTTCTTCATCTCTTCACAGGTATGTGTATGTATTGGACAACAAATCCCAGCAACTCAACAGCAATATTTGTTTAATTGTACTGCTTTGTTTAATGGTATGTGTATGTGTGGATTGCACACCAGCTCTGTCTTCAATAATTACCCTGTGTTTATTTGTGTACCCATTGATCCCAAATATTCCCCTTGAAGTCTTTTCTCTGTGCTGGCCCATTTGTAGCTCCACCCATTTATAACAACTGGGTTCACTGATTATATCAATGGACTCTACATAGCAAAGTATAAGTTAGGAGACCTCAGGTCTATTTGTCATCCATTGAAGTGCCATATTTTCAAGTGAAAGATTATAAAGTGATGAAATATGACAGAAACGGGACAGAAGGGGGCCAGCATCTTAGTCTTTCCTGTGAGTAACTGGTCTTTTACAAACAACTTTTTCACCATACTCACTGTTGCTATTTACCTTGCAGCCATTTCCCTCCTATCCTACCACCCAGTCATGCACCAGAGAATTTTATCCACATCAGCTCCTGCCTCCTTCCCTCACCTACGTATACATCCCATATACTATTTTCCCTTTTCAACTACCCCAAACCACCTGCTTGAATAATGTCACACAAACGTCGCTCATATACATCACTGAACCATATACTGTTACTTTTCATTCTTCTGCTTCTTGCTGCAGGGACCATCTCTCCTAATCCTGGCCCAACCTTCTTTACTGCTAATCCCACCTCCTCTTCTACCTCCCATGGAAACCCTGCTAACCTGCTTGCTATTCATTGTACGTCTTTTCCTGCCCCTTTTAAATGTGCTCTGTGGAACTCCTGTTCTGTCTGTAACAAGCTCACTTATGTTTATGACCTGTTCCTTTCTAACTCCCTCAATTTACTAGCTCTCACAGAAACATGGCTCCAGGAATCTGACACTGCTTCCCTTGCACCCACACCCCCAGACCTGAGAACAGGCAGGGTGGAAGAGTCGGCATACTTCTTTCTCCACACTGCACTTGCCAGATCATTCCTCCTGCACCCTCCCTCACTTTCCCTTCCTTTGAGACTCTTCCAGTCATTTTCTCTCAGAGTTGTGGCTCTCCCCACCAGTTTCCGTATCATTTTGCTGCATGCCTCCCTTACTTCCTCTCAACTGAAATACCCAGACTTATCATGGATGATTTCAACATCCCCATTGAGGGCCCCTTCCCCTTCCGTCTCTCAGTTTTTTCAATAACTTTTCCCCTTTGGGCCCTCACAATTTACAGATTTCACCCCCACAAGGATGGAACCTCGTTTGGGTTTTCTGTAGTCTCTCAAAATTTTTAAAATTTAAAAATTGTCCTTATGACTCTTGATAAAAACTTACTCTATCCAAAATCCTCAGCCTTCTCTGGAAATCCCGTCACACTTCGAAATATCGCTACTCAACACTCATGACTCACGAACCCACTTCCTCAGTCCCCTGCTTTTCCATTGTTTTGGGGTTTCATACTAGTTCTGATCTGTTTTCCTCCCTTTTTCGGGTCCTTTCCCTGCCCCTATCAATGCACCTCAAAAACTTCCAGAATCCATCCTTTTTTTTACTGTGAAAAAACTAAATCTCTTGTTGGCTTATTTTTTCTCTTGGACAAATAAAAATCCTGCTTATCGGTCTCCCTTCCCCAATCTGCCCTAAATGTAGGCTCATTTTTTTTCCAGCCGCTATAGGAGCCTTCCCTGTGTCAGTCATGCCGGGTTTCCCCCATTCAGTACAGAATAGAACAAAAATATCATTCACCATAAAGTTTTCCACAGTGCGTCCCCCTACATTTCCCTCTTCTTGTTGCCACCCAACCTGGTTTCCGTCTGCTGCTGTATCAGATTACTGGCTCATTACCCGAACTCCCATTCCAGTCTCCAGATTTCACATTTCTGCCCCAGTTTCCGTAATTCTACCGCGTAACCATGGCACAATCCAAAATTTGAATTTTAAAAAAAAATGTCTTTTAGGCGGCCTCCCTAGTTCTTTTTCCCAAACCCCCCACCTTTGTATAAAAACCCAATTTCTGTCACCCCCTACAGTGGGCTCACAGGCACTTATTATAGATTACTGTCAGGGTGGAGGTTCACCATTTTGAAAAACCACCCCATATTTATGAAACATGGATGGCCCTTTTGTAAAACTTGTATTCTACCCTTTGTCTCATCCTACACCCATAAGTTTGAACTTTGCAAGCGGGCCCCTCACCCTTGGTCTAATTGTAATTATTTTTTTGTTGTGTAAGTGTCTTTTTGACTGTTTTTCCCTCAAAATTGTAAAGGTGCTGAATTTTTTGGTGCTTAAATAAATTTTTATTGTTACGAAATTTGCGGCACCATTCTAAAAATATTAGCTCATGTGTAGTTGATAACTATGACACTTTCCTGCTTACTCAGACATAGAGCATGTCTCTTGAATATGCAGCCAACATTACTGGACATTGTCAGAACACTATTTTTAATTTCAAATGTGCCAAAAATTGTATGCAAATACCCTGCCAATAGCTCAATTGGCTAAAGCTGGGCATATCTAGTCTCAGTGCCTAGGCCAGGATGAACTATAAATACGCCCCTGCAGAGAAATGATATTTTTGCTGAGAGACCGGTTTCTTTGAGACAGTAATGCTATCTGCTTGAGCTGTGAGTGATTTTTACATTTATCAATTGCACTACCAATAAAAAGATTTATGGCAACATGATAAATAAAGATCTAGGATAGTTTTAATTTAAAAATTTTTTGACTGCTAGAGATGGTGAATTTTTCAAAAGAAGGGGAATTTTTTTGAATTTCGGAAAACTTTGGTTTGAAAGAAGGGAATTTTTTTGGGGGTATTGGGTGAACAAATTGCTTTTGATTGTTAAAAAGGCTGCGGACATGGCGTTACATGGGGCAAAGAACCTTTTGGGGGGGAAGAAGGGCATAGCCCGCATGAAAGTACAGAGATTAAGCCAATCAGAGAACGGCGGATTCTGTGTTACCGCACTAGAAAAACCGGGGCGAGCTGGGAGCTCATACCCCTTCATGACTGATCAGGGAAAGTGCTGTGCGGTTATTGTTACTAGAACTGATTTTATACAGCGTTTTTTTTGGGGGGGTCTCGTTGTCTATTTCTGATTTTTTGGGGTATGGGATCTGAAGTCCGTGGCGTCATTTTCTGCATATACATTTTTGCTATTGTACAGAATTGAATATCCCAAGGGGGGGTTAAGCCGGTTCTGTTGTTTATTTAAAGAACAGCGTTTTTACAATACAAATACCATACTTTTTTGGCTGCTCAATTCTTTGGACAATTTCATCCAGGGGTTAATTTAAAAGGGGTTTTTTTGCTGTGGTGATCAAGAAACCGTCTTTTTCACCGCAAAAAAAAAACAATTTTTCCTGTAGCCTAATTCACAAAAAAAGGTTAAATTTCAATTTTTTTCTTGTTGTGAGGTAAAAGCACGCAATTGTAACAGTAAAAGCCGTGTTTGTGGGTTCTATTTTTTTTTGCGCAATTTACATCCAGGGGTTAAATTTGCGTTGTTTTTTTGCTGTGGAAAATCCCAAAAAAAACCGTCTTTTTCACCGGAAAAAAGTACAATTTTCTGTCCCCCTAATTCAAAGCGAAGGTTAATTTCAATTTTTTTCTTGTTGTTTAGGTAGAAAAAAAACGCAAAATTTTAAAACGCTACAAAACTGTAGTTTGTGGCTGCTCAATTTTTTTTTGCGCAATTTACATCAGGGGTTAATTAAGCGTTGTTTTTTGCGTGGTGACTCCAAAAACCGTCTTTTTTACGCCAAAAAAACAATTTTCCTGTGCCTAATTTAAAAGCGAAGGTTTAATTACAATTTTTTTCTTGTTTTGAGGTAGAAAAAAACGCAAATTTTAAAAACCCCTACAAAAACTAGTAGTTTGTGGGGTGCTAATTTTTTGGGACAAAAATGGGGAAAAAAATTGTTTTTTGCGGGGGCCCCAAAAAATTTTTTAGCCAAAAAAAATTTTCCCGGGCCCCTTTCCACAAGAAAGGTTAAAAATTTTTTCTTGTTGTGTGGGGAAAAAACCGAATTGAAAGCAAAAGGGGTTTTTGGGGGGGTAACTTTCCCTTTCCCCCTGTCCCCCCCCCCAAAACACCCTTTTTTTTTCACCCCCCCCCCCCCCCCCCCCCCCCAACAAGGCCCCCCCCCCCCCCCCAAAAACACCGACCCCCCCCCCTTTTTCCCCCCCCTTTCTTTTCCCTTTCCCCAAAAACCCCCCCCCATTTCCCCCCCCCCAAAAAACCCCCCCCCCCCAACCCCCCCCCCCCCTTTTTTCCAAAAAACCCAAAACCCCCAAATTTCCCCCCCCCCCCCCCCCCCCCGGGTTTTGCCCCCCCCCCGGGGACTCAAAAACCCCCCCCCCCCCCCCCCCCCCCCCCCCCCCCCCCCCCCTTTTTTTTTAAAAAACCCAAAACACCCCCCCTTTCTTTTTTTCCCCCCCCCCCCCCCCCCCCCCCCCCCCCCCCCCCCCCCCCCCACCCCCCTTTTTTAACCACCCCCCCTTTTTTTTTCCCCCCCAAAACCCCCCCCCCCCCGCAAAAAAACCCCCCCCCCCCCCCCTAAAAAACCCCCCCCCCCCCCTCAAATAACCCCCCCCCCCCCCCCCACAAGACCCCCCCCGCCCCCCCCACCGAACCCCTCCCCCCCCCCCCGCCAACCCCCACCAATCCCCCCCCCCCCCCCCCCCCCCCCCCCCCCCCCCCCCCCCCCCCCCCCCCCCCCCCCCCCCCCCCCCCCCCCCCCCACCCCCGCCCCCACCCCCCCCCTCCGCCCCTCCACCCACCCCCCCCCCCCCCCCCCCCCCCCCCCCCAACGCCCCCCCCCCACCCCCCCCCCCCCCAAAAAAAACACGGCCCCCCCCCCCCCCCCCCCCCCCCCACCCCCCCCCCCCCCCACCCGGGGGGCCCCCCCCCCCACCCAAAAAAAAAAAAACCCCCCGGGGGCCCCCCCCCCCCCCCCATCCAAATCCCCCCCACCCCCCCCCCCCGGGGGGGGCCGGGGTTTCCAGGATGCAGCGCGTGGGCGGGGCCAGCGGGCCAGGGGGGTAAAAACCGGCCGGGGGTAAAAAGTGGGAAAGGGGTCGCGGGGGCCCGGGGGGGCCCCCGGTAGTCATGGGGGGGTTGGCGGTAAAATTATTGGGGGGGGCGTTTTTAAAGACCCGGAAACCCGAATTGGTATTGTAAATTGTAAGAGAAAGTGAAGCGGGGCCGGGAGCTAAGTTCCTAGCCCGTTAACCTGCAGGTCACCATTGGTGGCCGGGGAACGTGGCTCGATGTGGGGGGTCCTCCTCCCCCGGGAACACAGCGCGCCCGTGGCACGGCCATTGCAGCCCGTCAAGGCTTTCCCCCACCCCTGCAGAAGGGATTTTTTCTCTTTGCATCATCTTCCCGGTCCAGTGCCCTGCTCCTCGCTTTTCCTGGTGAGGTCGTTCAGCGAGGCGTTGCAAAGAGACACAGTATGGCCAAAATTCCTAAGGGGCAGAAGTGACCTATCTGTCCAAGTTTTTTGGTGTTTTTGTCCCTCCTTTCCAAATGGTGGCTCTGCACCGTCAGAGAACTAATGGGTTGTGCCGAGCGAGTGGAGGCTCCAGCCGTAATTCTTTTCCAAAAAAAGGGGTACCAGCACTTAAAATATGTAGAACAGAAGGGGGCCAGTCCTTTAGTTTATCGGTTTGTTCAAGGTGCACGGGAGCCGGACGTTGGGGCTGTAACTACGGGCAGGGTCAGTACTGTCCCTTTTCGGCCCATAGGGAATGTGCTTCCCCCCCGGGCCCCCAACAACTTGGACAGGAGCGCCCCTTTCTCCTAACGTTGTCAAAATGCGGTCCTGCGCCAATGTCCCCCTCTCCTCCTCCCCCACCATCTCAGCCTTCAAGACGTTTTTTATACCCACTGTGTAGGGGGCAGCGGTGTCAGCGTTCTACACCCGGCTTGCATGGCGAACGAATTTACACAGGGGGGTGCTCCCCGTCTGCAGCAAGAAATCGATGTGTGGCTTTTTTCCCCGCCAACTGCAAAAGGAACCATGGTGCGGCAATGGGAGGAAAAAAAGGTGTCCCCCTGCACAAGGGGGGATGGTCCAGCGCCCGCTGGGCGCCGTGTTCAATCTGGTTGTGAAAAGGTTCCTGAAGTCTTCCACCGATCTTCAGAACTTTGAAATGGCCAGGAAACTGTGCATGCCTTTACCCTTGTACAAAACCCCGGAACACCTCCCCGAGTTGCGCGGCAGAACGGCCTCCCCCCAAAAACCCTGATATGCGATGTTTCACCCGTTGGAATTAGCTGCACTGTTGGGCCGACTGTATGAACAGAGAAAGGCCAATTAAGATTTTTTGTGATCCCGGCGACAGAAGTATCCCTGTTGTATTTGAGTCAGCCAGTGGCAGTCTGGTGACACCTGCCGTTTGTTGGCCATTGAGGGGGGCGACGTTATTTGCCGTCGCCGGGGCTACGGGATAAATAACTCATTTTCCCGCTTCAGTCTGGAAAAGATGCGAAAAAAAACTGTCTGGGGAGGGGTGGAGACGTGGCGACTACATCTCCGGCACATGGTCGGGGAGATGAAATTTTGGGGGAGGTGGGGGGAGGAGGACATTGGGAGAAGCTAGTTAGTGAAATGAGTGGATTTTTTTTCCCAGGTGACAAAAAGGGAGGAGCAGGAGAGTGGGGAGGTAGATGGAGTGGGAAGATAGGCAGATGACCCCATGCACCCTGGCAGTATACGTGGAGATGGAGGCAGGGAGCCCCTCAGGTTTCCCTTTTGCGATGGCCCGCAGCATGCTAATTGCCGGTATGGCAGCCGAAAAATCAGCATCCGGCAGAGGGTGACTTTGGCTCTCCCCCTATTGGAACTTGCTACCGGTCCAAAATGGGGCCTTTTTCCCCGCTATTAGGGGAGGGCAAACTCAAATACTATAGGGAAATCCCCCATAGTCGTTTGGGCCCCTGCCCAGTGCGGCATCGTCCCTCTCTGACAGGTTGACCGGGGGGGTTTTTCAGCGTCAATACTCTGCCCGGCTTTGGGGAAGGGGGGGGGGGTCGGGCAAATACCAGCTTATCAGCAGCAACCTAAGTTTGGGGTCATATGAGCAGTTCCTTCACCCGCCCCAGTGAGGAGTATCGCCAGCGGGAGCAGCAGGCCTGGGCAGACCCCGAACCCAAAAGGGGTGGCCTATTGGAAAAGCCCCCTGCCACCCCCGTTTGAAGTCCGCTGGGGTACTGGGCAGCCAAAATGGATGTGTGGCCCAATTGCCGAGTTTGATGGAGAAGCTGTCTGCCCGACCCGTAGTGTGGTCGAGCGGGGGGTTCAGTGCGGAGGGGGCCATCGTTACCCAAGGGAACCCCCTTGTCCCCGGGAAATGTGGAATGATGACCTTTTTCAAAATGAATCAGGCGTGGCGGCCCGGATTTCAACACCCCAAAGCCTTTTGGGGCAGACTCATCAGCCATGACGCCTCACCCAAACTGTGAGAAATGAGTCTGGGTTCAAACTACCTGCCTCAGCCACTATTCTGATGCCGCCACCCGCCTGATGCCACACATCTGCTGACAGTTTCAACCATCTTTACCAGGGACTGGTATTGCCACCCACCTCCACACTCTGTCATTGTGCCACTGTCTGACATCATGCTGCTGCTGTGGCTACTGCAGTGACCTCCACACTGTGTCATTGTGCCACTCTCTGACACTAATATCCAGACACATATCTGTGTCTGGATATTAGGAGCCATACGCTCCTTCTGCTCTTTGAATTCAAGACCGCAACTTGTGTAGCCTACCAATCATTGTCCCCTGAGGAGGTCTGAGTAGGCGCCGAAACATGTTGGGACTTTATTAAAGTAAGGCTTATCTTTTTCCTTACCCTATGCCACAATAACGATTTTGAGGGTAATCTAGGGTAAGTTATACTAGGGGCAGGTTCCAGTCGGGGCCGTCCTTATCGGGACGTGTAATATTCCCGTATAGTAGGTTAGGGTATTTTACAGGATTTTTTGAGGGTGTATAGGGTTAGCGATACTCCATATTCCTGTTACCTAAATATCCTGCCTCTTTGTATAAGTGTTCTTTACGGTTTAGTAATATATGTAGCGCTGTGTGATATAATTTTTAAGGTTAATCTTTTAACTTAGTCTAAATAAAAGTTACATTTTACTTTTATCTGTGCCCTTCCACAATGATACAGTCTATAAGGTATGCCACTCTCTGACCTCATACTGTTGCTCCTGCTGCCGTCACCTCCACTCTCTGTCATTGTGCCACTCTGTGGCCTACTCCAGTTTTTGCCACCTCCAGAATGTGATTGTGCCACTTTCTGACCTCATCGGGCTGCTGTGGCGCTGCCGTGACCTAGACACTGTGTCATTGTGCCACTCTGTGGCCTATTCCTGTTTTTGCCACCTCCAGAATGTCATTGTGCCACTTTCTGACCTCATGCTGCTGCCACCGTCACCTCCACTCTCTGTCATTTCTCAGTTTCTCCATCTGCCACCAACCATCTTTACCAGGGACTGGTATTGTCACACACCTCCACACTCTGTCATTGTGCCACTGTCTGACCTCATGCTGCTGCTGTGGCTGCGCCGTGACCTCCACACTGTGTCATTGTGCCACTCTCTGACCTCTTGCTGTTGGTCCTCCCCGCCGTCCCCCTTCACTCTCTGTCATTGTGCCACTCTGGGCCTTACCCAGTTTTTGCCACATCAAGAATGTGATTGTGCCACTTTCTGACCTCATGCTGCTGCTGTGGCTGCTGCCGTGACCTACACACCTGTCATTGTGCACTCTGGCCTATTCCTGTTTTTGCCACTCCAGAATGTCATTGTGCCACTGTCTGACCTCATGCGCTGCTGTGGCTGCTGCCGTGACCTACACACTTTGTCTTGGTCCCACTCTGGGGCCTACTCCTGTTTTTGCCACCTCCAGAATGTCATTGTGCACTGTCTGACCTCATGCTGCACCTGTTGCTGCTGCCGTGACCTACACACTCGGGTCATTGTGCCACTCTGTGCCTATTCTGTTTTTGCCACCTCCAGAATGTCATTGTGCCACTTTCTGCCCTCATGCTGCTGCCGCCGTCACCTCCACTCTCTGTCATTGTGCCACTCTGTGGACTACTCCAGTTTTTGCCACCTCCAGAATGTCATTGTTCCACTGTCTGACCCATGCTGCTGCCGCCGTCACGTCCACTCTCTGTCATTGTGCCACTCAGTGGCCTACTACTTTTTTTGCCACCTCCAGAATGTCATTGTGCCACGGTCTGACCTCATGCTGCTGCTGCCGTGACCTACACACTGTGTCATTGTGCCACTGTCTGACCTCAGTGCTGGCTGTGGCTGCTGATGTGACCTACCACACTGGTTTGTACATTTTCCCACGTCTAGCGTGCTACTCCTGTTTGTTGCCACCCTCCAGTATGTCATTGTTGCCACCTGTCTGAACCTCATTGCTGCTGCTAAAAATTTTTCCGTGCCCCTTCACACTGTGTCATGGTGCCACTCTCTGACCTCATGCTGTTTGCTTGCTGCTGCCGTGACCTCCACTCTCTGTCATTGTGCCACTCTGTGGCCTATTCCTGTTTGTGCCACCTCCAGAATGTCATTGTGCCACTGTCTGACCTCATGCTGCTGCTGTGGCTGCTGCCGTGACCTGCGACACTGTGTCATTGTGCCACTTGTTTTTGGACCTCCATGCATGCTGCTGCACCTGCACCTCCCTCTCTCTGTCATTTCTCAGTTTCTCCATCTGCCACCAACCATCTTTACCAGGGACTGGTATTGTCACACACCTCCACACTCTGTCATTGTGCCACTGCCTGACCTCATGCTGCTGCTGTGGCTGCTGCCGTGACCTCCACACTGTGTCATTGTGCCACTCTCTGACCTCATGCTGTTGCTCCTGCCGCCGTCACCTCCACTCTCTGTCATTGTGCCACTCTGTGGCCTACTCCAGTTTTTGCCACCTCAAGAATGTGATTGTGCCACTTTCTGACCTCATGCTGCTGCTGTGGCTGCTGCCGTGACCTACACACTCTGTCATTGTGCCACTCTGTGGCCTATTCCTGTTTTTGCCACTTCCAGAATGTCATTGTGCCACTGTCTGACCTCATGCTGCTGCTGTGGCTGCTGCCGTGACCTACACACTGTGTCATTGTCCCACTCTGTGGCCTACTCCTGTTTTTGCCACCTCCAGAATGTCATTGTGCCACTGTCTGACCTCATGCTGCTGCTGTGGCTGCTGCCGTGACCTACACACTCTGTCATTGTGCCACTCTGTGGCCTATTTCTGTTTTTGCCACCTCCAGAATGTCATTGTGCCACTGTCTGACCTCATGCTGCTGCCGCCGTCACCTCCACTCTCTGTCATTGTGCCACTCTGTGGCCTACTCCAGTTTTTGCCACCTCCAGAATGTCATTGTGCCACTGTCTGACCTCATGCTGCTGCCGCCGTCACCTCCACTCTCTGTCATTGTGCCACTCAGTGGCCTACTACTGTTTTGCCACCTCCAGAATGTCATTGTGCCACTGTCTGACCTCATGCTGCTGCTGCCGTGACCTACACACTGTGTCATTGTGCCACTGTCTGACCTCATGCTGCTGCTGTGGCTGCTGATGTGACCTACACACTGTGTCATTGTCCCACTCTGTGGCCTACTCCTGTTTTTGCCACCTCCAGAATGTCATTGTGCCACTGTCTGACCTCATGCTGCTGCTGCCGTGACCTGCACACTGTGTCATTGTGCCACTGTCTGACCTCATGCTGCTGCTGTGGCTGCTGCCGTGACCTACACACTCTGTCATTGTGCCACTCTGTGGCCTATTCCTGTTTTTGCCACCTCCAGAATGTCATTGTGCCACTGTCTGACCTCATGCTGCTGCTGTGGCTGCTGCCGTGACCTACACACTGTGTCATTGTGCCACTGTCTGACCTCATGCTGCTGCTGTGGCTGCTGCCGTGACCTACAGAATGTCATTGTGCCACTGTCTGACCTCATGCTGCTGCTGTGGCTGCTGCCGTGACCTACACACTGTCATTGTGCCACTGTCTGACCTCATGCTGCTGCTGTGGCTGCTGCCGTAACCTACACACTGTGTCATTGTGCCACTCTGTGGCCTACTCCTGTTTTTGCCACCTCCAGAATGTCATTGTGCCACTGTCTGACCTCATGCTGCTGCTGTGGCTGCTGCCGTGACCTCCACACTGTGTCATTGTCCCACTCTGTGGCCTACTCCTGTTTTTACCACCTCCAGAATGTCATTGTGCCACTGTCTGACCTCATGCTGCTGCTGTGGCTGCTGCCGAGACCTACACACTGTCATTGTGCCACTGTCTGACCTCATGCTGCTGCTGTGGCTGCTGCCGTAACCTACACACTGTGTCATTGTGCCACTCTGTGGCCTACTCCTGTTTTTGCCACCTCCAGAATATCATTGTGCCACTGTCTGACCTCATGCTGCTGTGGCTGCCGCCGTCACCTCCACACTCTGTCACTGATGTTGCCACCTGAGCCCTCAGCTTGTTTTTTTTCCAGCTGTCGCTGCCATGACTTTATCAGGCTACATTCCCCCTTCAGTTTTTTGGTCAGTTTTGCCCTGTTAAGTGCCCAGGGAATTTTATAGTGACGCGATTCTAAGAGCGGCGGCAGTCATGTGCGTGTCATACTAAAACACAACATTGTATGATTTCAAACCAAGCTCCTTAAGCATGGCACAACGTTTTACAGCACCCTGCAGGCTCTGTGCAGCCTGGAAATAGCTGTTTTTTAACGTGATTCGTCCCGAAGTAATTCGGAACGAAGTTATTTTTTTTCCCGAGAAATCCGGCGAAGTGAACGAACCGAATTTTGGGAAATTCGCCCATCTCTAATGACTGCTATTGGGCTGAGGAAGGAGTGCATGTCAGTGAAAAGCTACAGGAGATCTCGGTGTTGTATACTTGTGTACCCTGGGTATATTTCATTATATAGTTTTGTCTTGAGTGTTCCTGTAATCTATCTATAACTGTCACGGTTCGCAGTAGTGGATCCACTGGACCACCGCAAGCGATGGTGTTAGCCACGCCTGGGAGTGGAATCTAAGTAGGTCCCAGTTCTCACCAGAGCCTGCCACAAAGCGGGATGGACTTGCTGTGGCGGGAGTCTACCAGGTCGTTACCCCTGACGTGACTTGCTTGCGGTGGCAGGCGAGGTATAGCGTGGTACAGAATTGTCAGGCAGGCTCATAGTCGGGGACAGGCAATAAGGTCAGGACAGGTGGCAAAGGTTCATGGTCGAGGGACAGAGGCAAGAAGGTACGGTACACTTTAATCAGAACGAGACTCAAGGAATGCTTTCTCAGTAGGCGGTAAGGCGCTAAAGATCTGGCAGGGTAACCAGGAAGAGGCAGGCTTAAATAGGGGCAGCGACCGGCAATAGCGCATTACTGGTGCGCTGGCCCTTTAGATGTAACACTAGGGGGCGGGGCCGCGCACGCCGCGGGACAGAGACTGCAGCAGGAACGCAGCCGGGTAAGTGTACAGGGGGACAGGTAGGGGAACAAGCGCGCTCGCGACCCGAGATGAGGGATGCAGGGGCATCCGTGACAATAACATTGAACTATATATAACCATTTACCGTATATTCTCGAGTATAAGCCGACCCGAATATAAGCCGAGGCACCTACTTTTGTCACAAAAAACTGGGAAAACTTATTGACTCGCGTATAAGCCTAGGGTGGAAAATGCAGCGGCTACTGGTGAATTTAAAAAATAAAAATGGATACCAATAAAATTACATAGACAGGTATAGGCACTTTAATGTCCACCATAGGCAGGTATAGGCAGTTTATTGTCCCCCATAGGCCGGTATAGGCAGTTTAATGTGCCCCATAGGCAGTTTAATGTCCCATAGGCAGGTATATGTCCCCCATAGTCAGGTTATAGGCAGGTATATGTACCCCATAGTCAGGTTATAGGCAGGAATATGTCCCCCATAGGCAGGTTATAGACAGGTATTGGCATGTATAGGCAGTTATATGTCCCCATAGGCAAGTTATAGACAGGCATATGTCCCCATAGGCTGGTAAATGTTCCCATAGGCAGGTATATGTCCCCAAAGGCAGGTTATAGGCAAGTATATGTCCTCTTAGGTAGGTTATAGGCAGGTATATGTCCCCATAGGCAGGTTATAAGCAGGTATATGTCCCTATAGGCAGGTAATAGACAGATTATAGGCGGGTATATGTCCCCATAGGCAGGTAATAGGCAGGTTATAGGCAGGTATATGTCCCTATAGGCAGGTAATAGGCAGGTTATAGGCAGATATATTTCCTTATAGGCAGGTTATAGGCAGGTATATGTCCCCATAGGCAGGTAATAGGCAGGTTATAGGCAGGTATATGTCCCTATAGCCAGGTATAGGCAGGTTTTAGGCAGGTATATGTCCCCATAGGCGCTTATAGGCAGGTAAATATCCCTAATAGGCAGGATTTTAAAAAAAATAAAAAATATAAGTACTTACCTCGCTCCCTCGCTGCTCCGATTCCTAGACGCTCCATCTTCTGGCACAGGCGGCGTAATGACATAGCACGCTACCTGTGCCGGAAGCTCTGGACAGCTGCAAGTCTGCGGCCGTCCAGAGTCCACTGCGGAGCAGGGAGTGATCGGTCTCTGCTCCGCAGTGGTATCTTCACCTATATGTGCTCCCAGAGGAGTCCCGGACGCTGTCGGCTGACTCGGGATTCTGCTATATGCACTCCCTGAGGAGTCGCATATAGTAGAAGTGATAGATAGATAGATAGATAGATAGATAGATAGATAGATAGATAGATAGATAGATAGATATTTATATATATTCCAGAACATGTCTCAGTATACATAAACTAGACATATAAAATAAAATGGTGTTTCACATCTTGATAAAAATATGCTTTTCAACTGTGCTATGAGAAGAAGGCGACAATCTAATTGCCAACTTTAATGACATTGCTGAAATATTAAGTTAGAAGCTTCATGAAAGTCCACATTTTAAAGATAGATAAGAAGCAACTGACAATGTCAACTAGCCAGGTAGTCAGAATTGAATATGCATAAGAAAGGATTGAGATTGTAACCTATTAAAGTGTGATTTGAAGTATATTGACCAATTGAATAGATAATGTCCACCAATTAGCTAAAGTATGTCAACCAATCAAAAGTGATACTAATGTAACTCACTCCAGAGGTTATATAATAAACCATAAACCCAACCCTCAATGGAATTGAGGATCCTCTTATTCCCTGTCAAGGTCAATTCACTGGCTACATGAGAATCTGATAACCGGTTGGCACCTAAGCTTGCTGTGACAGTATCTTATGTTCTCATGTTTTCTTGTAAACGCAATTAATTCTGAGTATTGCCTTGTAACAACAGGCGTCTATTAATTAAAAGACAGATTTAAATTAAGGTCAAATCAGCTGGTTGTAGACATCAAATTTAAGATTAGTCATGTATAATAATCAATCATGATCTTATATGAGGTCATGTTTTTTTGGATGGTATAGTAGGATAAGTCATCATGTGTTGCATGATACACATTCTAGTAGTAAGTCTGCAGGTCATTGCCTGCATCATTGTGCCTTGATTAATATGGGCGGAGATGCTGTGATATGTATAGGCAAGTCTAGAACAAATTCATTACATTAGCAGCGGCTTATTGCATCAGGATGTTGTCGTAATTGAGATATCCAGTCATGCTATAAATTCTACCTGAAACACCATGGCATGAATCATCAGAGTTGCCTATATTAAAAACAGCATAATATCCAGTTACTTTGGCACTGAACCTCTGCTTTTTAGCTTATGATGGGTGAGACTGGGTCTGCATAGCAACATTAGGAATCCTTTGAATTGTGGCAAAAGCACATTGTGATAAAAATTATTTCCTACTGAAATGACATGGTTGAAATCTTTGCAATAGTCACGTGATTACTTGCAACTTTCTTTTCCATTAGTCCCCGGAGTCGATTGCTAAGGTCTTAACAATCGACTTGAGGCCTTAACAACTGGCTTAACAACCGACTGGAGTCCGCGGAGTCGATTGCTAACTCTTATCAACTGACTTGAGCTGAGGCCTTAACAACCGGCTTAACGACTGTTAGCGACTTCACAACGCAGTAAATTATGTGTCCCCCAGTGAAGGTAAAAGGGTCCCCCAGTAAGTTATACGCCCCCCAGAAGGTGGTTATATACTTTATATATCTCCCAGTAGGTAGGTGTGTAGTTTATATGTCCCCCAGCAGGTATATAGGCAGGTTATGGATCCCCCAGTAGGTATATAGGCAAGTTATGGATCCCCCAGTAGGTATATAGGCAGGTTTAGGTCCCCCAGCAGGTATATAGGCAAGTTATGGATCCCCCAGTAGGTATATAGGCAGGTTTAGGTCCCCCAGCAGGTATATAGGCAGGTTTAGGTCCCCCAGCAGGTATATAGGCAGGTTTAGGTCCCCCAGCAGGTATATAGCCAGGTTTAGGTCCCCCAGCAGGTATATAGGCAGGTTTAGGTCCCCCAGCAGGTATATAGCCAGGTTTAGGTCCCCAGCAGGTATATAGGCAGGTTTAGGTCCCCCAGCAGGTATATAGATAGCTTATAGGCCCCACAGCACGTGTATATTTAGGTAGCTTATAGGCCTCACAGCACATATGTAGGTAGCTTATAGGCCTCACAGCACATATGTAGGTAGCTTATAGGCCTCACAGCACATATGTAGGTAGCTTATAGGCCTCACAGCACATATGTAGGTAGCTTATAGGCCTCACAGCACATATGTAGGTAGCTTATAGGCCTCACAGCACATATGTAGGTAGATTATAGCTCCTCCCTGCACGTATATAAGTAGATAATAGCCCCCCTCCCTGCACATATGACAGTAGATAATAGCCCCCCTCCCTGCACATATAACAGTAGATAATAGCCCCCCTCCCTGCACATATAACAGTAGATAATAGCATCCCTCCCTGCACATATAACAGTAGATAATAGCCCCCTCCCTGCACATATAACAGTAGATAATAGCATCCCTCCCTGCACATATAACAGTAGATAATAGCATCCCTCCCTGCACATATAACAATAGATAACAGCCCCCCTCCCTGCACATATAACAATAGATAACAGCCCTCCTCCCTGCACATATAACAATAGATAATAGCCCCCCTCCCTGCACATATAACAATAGATAATAGCCCCCCTCCCTGCACATATAACAATAGATAATAGCCCCCCTCCCTGCACATATAACAATAGATAATAGCCCCCCTCCCTGCACATATAACAGTAGATAATAGGCCCCCAGCATGAATAGCGCTAATTAAAAGTAATACCCTGACAGCACTTACCTGACCTCGCTCCCTGCCGCTGTCGCTGCTCCCGGTCTTTTCTTCAGCGGCGTGACGTCACCAGGCCGCGCGCGGGCAGCGTGATGACGCGCACGCCGCCTGGGCTGTGCACTCCGGCGCGCACAGAGCCGCATCCTGACTGCGGCCACAGATTACTCCGCGGAGCTCTCTGCTCCGCTGAAGCATCTAACTGTATGTGCGTCCGGCGGACGCACATACAGTTAGTCCCGCCACCGCTGCCGTCGCCAAGGTCCTAAGCCGCTAAGCCGATAGCTTAGCGACTGGTAGCGGCTTAGGACCCTAACGATCGGCGGCGGCGGCGGATAGCGGCGGCGCCGGGGACTATTTTCCATTGGCAACAGTTATCACTTAACAACCTTTATTTGCATTACTTCTTGTCGCTTTTTACCATAGTCTTATCCAGCTAAATTTATTAAGGCAAAGTTACACTTTTGTCTATACATTTAGAAATCTTAGAGAGAATTGGCTAACCTTTGTATTCAGCGCCATATATTAATTAAAATGCCAAAAAATTATGTTTAGACTACTGTTTGCATATGAAAGGTCTCTAAACACTGAACTGATCAGGTGGCATTCTGTGGCTGAAACCAACTGCAATCAGCTGTGATTGCCATGAAAAACTAAGTAGGTCCAAATTTCTGTTGTTATTAGCACATATATAGTACTATCTTTACTTTTGCATAACATATTTTGACTGTACCCAGTGCTTAATAGACAGCAATAAAAATTCTGTGCTGTAGTCTACACAGCACAAAAAATCTGTGCTGTGGTCAACACAGCACAGAGATTTTCTGATCGGTTTTGGAATCTGCCGCATTTCAGGTGGATTTTAAAACATCCTGTATCTTCCGCCCAGATTGCCATTGGATAAACTTACATTCAATATATGGGGCTGATGGTAGGTCCGAGAGCCAACCACGCGTTCCAGCCGCGGTCCAGCAACGTTAAAATGCCGTCGGATTTTGGATGGCATTTTAACATTGTGTAGACATAGCCTAACATGAACAAGCTCAAGGGGCATCGTTAGGCCGTTTTATCCGGGGCACAAGCCCCGAATAAAACTCTCTGTGCCCCGAACCTCGCCAGGCTCCAGGTCGCTGCTGTGGGCCTGGAGTGCCGACCGCCTCCTCAACTGTATGTGTGTCCGCTGGACACACATACAGCTGAGGGCTTCCGCCGAGCAGAGAGCGCCTCCACCGATTGCTAAGGTATCGGCTTAGGGCCTTGGAGATTGATGATTGCAGCGGCGCTGGCACTAACTGCATGTGCGTCCCCTGAAAGCACATACAGTTACAGGCTTCTGCGGAGCAGAGAGCGAAGGCTCCCCACTCCACAGAGTACTCTGATGAGCCGCAGGAAGGATGCGGTTCACCGAACTACACAGTAGCCGGCGGTTCCTCACTGCACCCGGACGTCATGTCCTATTCTTCTCTAAACAAGCCCGGACATACTCCTATCCATCCTACTGGATATTAACTTTGCCTGCATTGGTGCCTTTCATCTCCTTATAGAATCACCTAGCTCTCGCAGCTATCATTTTTCATTAGATGTCTCTTGATAAAGGCTGTTGCCGAAACGTCTATATACTATATGACATCTGCGATATACAGTATTATATGACATCTACCTCACTTATATCTATGTAAAGCACTTGTCTAGTATACTTTTGTGTATAATCTTTGGCACCCCATTTTGTCTCACTAAAATCTAAGCCCTTTGTAAATAAATTACATTTATATGCATGATATACTGGTGTGCAGTGGATTGATATTTTTCTACACAGTACAGGCGGCGGGACTGTCATCATGCTGCCTGCGCGGCTTGATGACGTCACGTCGCCTGTGAAGAAGCTGCGACAGCGTCGGGGAGCGAGGTAACTTGAATGCTGTTAGTTTTTTATTTTTAATTAGCCTTATCCATGCTGGGGGCCATATAAACTGGGTCTATGTGTGCTGGGGGCCATATAAACTGGGTCTATGTGTGCTGGGGGACCTATAAACTGGGTCTATGTGTGCTGGGGGCCATATAAACTGGGTCTATGTGTGCTGGGGGCCATATAAACTGGGTCTATGTGTGCTGGGGGACCTATAAACTATGTCTTTATGTGCTGGGGGATCTATAAACTACCTATACATATGCTGGGGAACCTGTAACCTACCTCTAGATATTCTGGGGAACCTGTAACCTACCTCTAGATGTGCTGGGGAACCTGTAACCTACCTCTAGATGTGCTGGTGGATCTGTAACCTACCTCTAGATGTGCGGGGGAACCTATAACCTAACTATAAACTACATGTATTGCTGGGGGACCTATAAGCTACCTGTATCTACTGGGGGCCCTATTACCTACATATATGTACTGGGAGCCCTGTTACCTATCTATACTGGAGGTCATATTATCTATCTATATATACTGGGGGCCCTATTACCTATCTATGTATTAGTGGCCCTATTACGTATCTACAGAATGGGGGACCTTATAATCTATATCTCTACCTATTGGGGAACATATAACCTTTATATCCTACTAACTGGGGGACATATAACCTACATACCTACTGAGTAGACCTATATACCTACCTACTGGGAGGGGTCTATAAACCTACCTAATGGAGGCTTATAAAGGAACAATGGGTGACTCCTCATACGCCACAGCAGACACCTAGCTTATATAGGTTTAGGAAAAGTGAGGATTCTAAAATGTTTGTGTGGTAAATTCTGCAGAGACGAGTCGTGGCCGGTAGAAGTCATCATGGTGGTCTGGGACGGATGGAGAAGAGAAGGAAAAGTGAACAATTCCGATCAGAAAAGACATCTCCGGTGAGTCACTAAATGGAACTGCGGTGTAGTCAATTATATTTCTGCAGAACCTACATACTGTACAACTAGTATCTACCACTATATGGTCCCTGTATGACAGTCATATATGTCTTCAGAGCCTGTGTATAGCTGATAGTCACATGCGGTGGTCACGTTTGGTCAGAGTCTGGCAGTATTACAGGATCCTTAAATAGTAATAGTTTTGGGTCTTGGTTTTGTAGGAGTTTTTTTTTAGTAATAATAATTTGTCTGGTAGATTTGCTCTATGTATCAGTGTATTATTTGGTGACTTATTTGTAAGGTATTACATTGTCATACATAGGTGAGCGATCTTGAAAAGCAAATTTGTTAGTGTTGACTTTGATTGTACAGTGACTGCTGAGGTAATGTACAGGATCTATAGGGAATATGAAGAAAATTTGTGACATGCAGGCAGAGAGAGAGAAGGGGCCAACTCCGGTCACAGGCTGTGCAGCAAGACAAGTCAGTGTCAGTCTCTGCTATAGCTATGTTAATGTACTGAGCGTTCCTGTGCATCGGAGCACGGCCCCACCCTCCCCTCACTCTGTGAACTGTGTTAAACTGGCCTCTGAAGTGTGTGGGGTCCCTCTGAGACCCCACCATGGGCCCCAGCTGTGTGCGGCTCCTCTGAAGCAACCCCTGGGCCCCAGTTGTGAGAGACCCCTCTGAGTCCCCCCCCTGTGAAGAACTACAGATCATTGAAGGAACCATGAATGTCAACATGTACTGTGACATACTGAAACAGAGCATGATCTCCTCCCTTTTGGGCCACGGGGCAGTATTCCAATATATTAATCCCAAACACACTTCCAAAACGAACACTGCCTTGCTAAAGAAAATGAAAGTGAAGGTGCTGGGATAACCAAGTATTTCTCCAAACCTAAACCCTATTGAGCATTTGTGGGCCATCCTCAAATGGAGGGTGGAGGAACACATGGAAAAATGAAAGCACCAATCAGTGCTCTAGAAAAATGAAAGGCGCGCTGTGATTGGTTGCTATGGGCAACAAAGAGAATTTTAGACCTTTAGCTCTGTGATGTCATCATGGAGGAAGAGGATTTCGGTGGCAACCTATGAAGTTATAGTGAACTCCATGTCCAAGAGAGTTAAGGCAGTGCTGGAAAATAATGGTGGCCACACAAAATATTGACACTTTGGGCACATTTTGTCCATTTTCACTTAGAGGGGTGTACTCACTTTTGTTGCCAGTGGTTTAGACATTGATGGCTGTGTGTTGAGCTATTTTGAAGGCACACAAAATTTACACTGTTATACAAGCTGTACACTTATTACTATATGTAAATATCTTATAACCTACTTTGTGCTGATTTGTGTTACACTTCATTTCTATAGGGCTTGGCGATCAGTTTTTCATATACAATGATACATGTTACAACTTTCAACACATATTGTTTGTGACACACACAAATGTTGTTGCAGTACCACAAATGCACCTAAATTACATACCTAAATGTTTTTGGGAGGAGAGGTCACAACTGCAATATTTATTTTACTGAAGGAAAGGAGAATTTGTGGGGTTCAGTGGGTAAAAAGGTTGTCAGAAAATAAGGTTTTCCTATTTAATTTTACATCCACAAAAATCACAACGTGCAAATAATGAGGAATATTTAATGTCATCTGATGTCGCTATCCATTCATTAGCACCTAGTAAAAAAAATACATGAGATGTGAAAAAGGTTTTGTTAGTACATTTAGTACAGCCAGACGTTCAATGGAAAAGGAATATATAGACACCATGACTTTCAGTCACAACATAAGTATTACACTGACATATCACAGAAGAACTTTTTGGCACCAGGCCTTGCATAATAAAGGCTGTAAAAATATACTGTTTAGTGCACTGAATTTCTTAAATGTAGCATGGAATTATGCTGGTATGGTTAATAAAAGCAGGGCTATAAATTGATCCTGGAATGTTTAGTGAATACTTCTTGTATATTATTATATCCTACATTCTACCCTGTACATTTACACTGTTTAGTTTATACCATATATAAGGCAATATGCAAGTGAAGCAGGCCTTCTCATATTTATAGTGTGACAAATATATATCTGGGAGCACACATGGTGAAAACATTCGCTAATGAGAAATTTATAGCTGGCTGATTTTATAAAGAAGTATACTGGGTTAAAGTGTTACGGAGCTTTATTAAGCAACTGATGTTGATTATTAAAGTATCTTTACATTTATTTATATATATTTCCCCCCTCTAATAAATATAAACTAAAATTGTGATATTCTTCTTGTATAACTATAAAAATAATTGTCATATTTAATTTACTTTCAAAAAGTTATATCAGGTCCAAGTTTTTCTTACAAATTCCTATTTTTTTTGTACTGAAAATAATCTGAAATGTCTATGATATTGGAAATGGAAATTAATTAAAACAAAACCTAATTAGTTTTGTTAGCATTTGGGAAGTGATTCTGCTTTAGGGTATATGCTATATAAAGTACTGATGTATTATTATACTGTTCCTATGATATATACACACACAGATATACAGTAATAAATAAATAAATAAATATATTATTATAATATATATATATGTATATATATTGTAATATATATATATATATATATATATATATATATATTATAATATATAATATATATATATATATATATATATATAAAATAATATATATGTATATACACAGTACCTTGCGAAAGCATTCGGCCCCTCTTGAACTTTTCAACCTTGTGCCACATTTCAGGCTTCAAACATAAAGATATAAAAATTTTTTTTTTTTTTGTGAAGAATCAACAATTGGGACACAATTGTGAAGTGGATTGAAATTTATTGGATATATTAAACTTTTGTAAAAAAAATAATAATAAAAAAACCTGAAAATTGGGGCATGCAATATTATTCGGCTCCTTTACTTTCAGTGCAGCAATCTCACTGCAGAAGT
The DNA here is from genome assembly GCA_025379985.1 of Phyllomedusa bahiana. Lineage (NCBI taxonomy): Eukaryota > Metazoa > Chordata > Amphibia > Anura > Hylidae > Phyllomedusa > Phyllomedusa bahiana. Next base: position 112,779 of record JAODAL010004704.1, on the reverse strand, counting down.
TCAGTGAGGATCTCTGAATGATCCAATGTTATCCTAAATGACTGATGATGATAAATATAATCCACCTGTGTCTAATCAAGTCTCCGTATAAATGCACCTGCTCTGTGATGAAATCAAAGTCAAACTTTTGGGCCACAATGCAAAACGATATGTTTGGCGTAAAAGCAACACAGCTCATCACCCTGAACACACCATCCCCACTGTCAAAACATGGTGGTGGCAGCATCATGGTTTGGGCCTCCTTTCCTTCAGCAGGGAAAGGGAAGATGGTTAAAATTGATAAAATTGATGGGAAGATGGATGGAGCCAAATACAGGACCATTCTGGAAGAAAACCTGTTGGAGTCTGCAAAAGACCTGAGACTGGGACGGAGATTTATCTTCCAACAATGATCCCAAACATAAAGCAAAATCTACAATGGAATGGTTCACAAATAAACGTATCCAGGTGTTAGAATGGCCAAGTCACAGCCCAGACCTGAATCTAATCGAGAATCTGTGGAAAGAGCTGAAAACTGCTGTTCACAAACGCTCTCTATCCAACCTCACTGAGCTCCAGCTGTTTTCCAAGGTAGAATGGGCAAGAATTTCAGTCTCTCGATGTGAAAAACTGATAGAGACATACCGCAAGCGACTTGCAGTTGTAAGTGCAGCAAAAAGTGGCGCTACAAAGAATTAACTTAAGGGGGCCGAATAATTTTGCACAGCCCACTTTTCAGGGTATTTTTTACAAAAGTTTAAAACATCCAATAAATTTCGTTCCACTTCACATTTGTGTCCCCCCAAAAAAAAAATGTTGTATCCTTATGTTTAAAGCCTGAAATGTGGCAAAAGGTTGAAAAGTTCAAGGGGTCCGAATACATAAACAGTTGAAACCAGAAGTTTATATACACTATATAAAAAGACACATATGCATATTTTTTTAACTATCCAACATGAAATCAGAATAATCCTTACCCGTTTCAGGTCAATTAGGATTACCAAAATTATTTATATTTGCCAAATGCGAGAATAATGAGAGAGAGGGAATTTTTATTACTTTCTGCAAAGTCAAAAGTTTACATACATTTCATTAGTATTTGGTAGCATTGCCCTTAAACGTTTGACTTGGGTCAAACATTTTGGAAATCCTTCCACAAGCTTCTTACAATAGTTGGTAGGAATTTTGGCCCATTCTTCCTGACAGAACTGGTGTAACTGAGCCATGTTTGTAGGTTGCCTTGCTCACACCTGCCTATTGAGCTTTGCCCATAAATTTTCAATAGGATTGAGATCAGGGCTTTATGATGGCCACTCCAAAACATTGACTTGGTTATTCTTAAGCCACTTTGTAACCAGTTTGGCAGTATGCTTCGGGTCATTGTCCATTTGGAAGACCCGTTTGTGTCCAAACTTTAACTTCCTGGCTGATGGAGTGGACACGCTCGGAGCTACAGCGTTTCTAAGCTATGCTAGCTGAAAGGAAAAAGCAGAAGCTGGACAAATGATGAACTGGACAAAAAGGTTACTTCTTATAATGTTTCTAATGTGCTATTTTGATACAATGGATCATTTATATTGAAGTATTAAAGCATTTGAAAGACAAGAGAATATATGAAAGTTTATGCAGCATAAAATTATTGAGATTTATACAAAGAAGGGATTTGGGAGAACCCTGAATGTGCTGCTAAATTAAATAACCAAATGAATATATGTCAAATATCATAAAGAGGTGACTATTTTAGTTGTTGTCTTGAGATGTTGCTTCAGTATTGCCACATAATCTTTCCTCATGATGCCATCTATTTTGTGAAGTGCTCCAGTCCCTCCTGCAGCAAAACAACCCCACAACATGATGCTTCCACCCTCATGTTTCACAGTTGAGATGGTGTTCTTAAGCTTCCAAGCTTCTTTCTTTTTCCTCCCAATATAACGATGGTCATTATGGCAAAACAGTTTAATTGTAGTTTCATCAGACAACAGTACATGTCTCCAAAATGTAGATCTTTGTTCCTGTGTACATTTGCCAACAATAATCTGTCTTATATATGTTTCTTTTGGAGTAATGGCTTCTTCCTGGCAGAGTGGCTTTTCAGCCCATGTTGATACAGTACTCGTTTCACTGTGGATAATGACACAATCTTACCAGCTTTCAGCAACAATTTCACAAGGTCTTTTGCATTTGTTCTTGGGTTGATATGCACATGTTAAACCAAAGAACATTCATCTCTGCGACACAGAACCCGTCTACTTCCTGAGCGGTATGATGGCTGGGCATTCCCATCTTGTTTGTACTTGTGTATAATTGTTTGCCCAGATGAATGAGGCACCTTCAGGTATCTAAAAATTGCACCCAAGGATGAACCAGACTCGTGCAAGTCCACAATTCTCCTCTTGATATCTTGGCTGATTTCTTTAGACTTTCCCATGATGTTACACACAGAAGCAGTGTGTTTCTGATGTGCATTTAAAATACATCAACAGATGTGTCTCTAATTAACTCAGGTGTTGCCAATAAACCAATCAAAAGCTCCCAAAGATATGACATCATCATATGGGCTGTCCCAAATTGTTTAAAGGCATAGGAATCTTAGTGTATGTAAACTTCTGACTGTGCAGAAAGTAATAAAAATGCCTTACATAATTATTTCCGTCTCATTATTCTGGCATTTGGCAAATATAACACTGGCAAATATATTGCACTGTACGTGTGTAAGCAAATTTTAACGTGTGCGTAAAATATATATATATATATATATATATATATATATATATATATAATTTCTGTGTGTGTATATATCATAGGAACAGTTTGAGAATGCCACACAGATGCTCAGTAGGGTTTAGGTCTGGAGACATGCTTGGCCAGTCCAGCAGCTTTACCCTCATTATATTTAGCAAAACAATAGTTGTCTTGAAGGTATGTTGGGGGTCGTTATAATTTTGAAATTCTGCCATGCAGTGCAGAAGGGAGGGGATCTTGCTTTCCTTCAGTTGGTCCTTCTGGGACGTCAGCCATGCCGCTGATGTAGTGTTCGGCATACGGTCTGAGCTCCCACCTCCACCACAGTAACCTCTGCAGTAATGCTGGAAGCAGCCATATATCTAATCTCTGGATATAACACTGAGCATGTGCTCTCAACTTCATTGGTCGAACATAGCGAGGCCTGTTCTGAGTGAAACCTGTGTATGGTCTTGGCTGCAGCTCAGGGTGTTAGCAATCTTCTTGTAGCTTAGAACATCCTTATGTAGAGCATCAATTCTTTTTTTCAGATCCTCGGAGAGTTTTCTGCCATGAAATACCATGTTGAGAGAATTTGAGAACAAAAACACTACATTTAACACACCTGTCCCCAAATACACCTGAAACTGTCAAGATGATAAATCAGGTATGTAATTATCTTTTGTTACACTCCTTATCCATTTAGATGTCTCTGTTCCAAATTGACTGATTATAGCTGTCGACAGTTTGAGCTTGAGAAATACGACCCACACGTTCCGTCTGGAGCATAAATCTGAATTAATCACAGTAAATTACATTCCAATAGAACTTTTTAATCACATGACTATTCTATCACTAAATGATTGGTTAATTAGCGGTCGCTAAGAGACAAGTTATAATTTGCTTGTAAGTATGAAGCATTAGCTGATAAGACATATTTCCAAACTCTCCTCTGTATCATCTGGGGGAGGAGGAAGGCCTTGAATCTCTTGCTGTTAGCAGCAGGCACTGCATCCATCTCAAGGAAATCTGTGTTGAAGATATCTGAAATAGCGGCAGACAGAAAGCAATTAGAACTCAATACTAACTCAATGCTAAAGATGTGATGATAGAACTTATTCAATATTTTTCTTTCTCTTAATCATCAACTTGACAGTCCTCCCTAAAAACATTAGAATCTGTTCGATCCGCTTCCTCCCTTTTACTAGGTAAGGATGGGGAGAGGGGTCCCTATCGGTCCCTATGACTTTTAAACTAGCTAATTCGGTACCTGCCTGAGGGTGTTGGTCAAGGGTTGTCGAGCTATCCCCGGCCCCCAACAGCTGCTGGCTACTAAACATGACGACCTGTCCTAAGCCAGGAGGGATAAGAGCTGACAGAAGTTCTAGGGTCTGGGAAACTAAGAATGGTAACCCCTGAAAAAGCCTCACACCTTGCTCTCACAATTCCCCCTTGTGGGTGCGATTTTATGGTCTGTTGGACAATTTGTAGCCCTCTGTGTGAACTATTGTTCTCATTGGGGGAACACTGATTATGGAATTCTCTTCCATGCATGGTGAACCATCCTCCTCCAAGTAAGCGAGTACAGGTACCACCTGATCTATCCCTTTAGACAACAGTTGATGCAAGGAATGACACATCACTACTAGTATCAGGACTAAGAACTCTACTCCCAATACCATTCCTGCTTGGGCTAACCATCTCTGCCATCCACTCATCCAGGAAAAATACTGATCCCATGGGTCCTTAATTCCAAAGTTCCTTTTCATCTCCTGAGAAAGATCATCCAACCTTTTAATGGCTAAGGTCACCTTCCTGTATTGTTAGGAATGTACGTACAACACACGTCATGGATCATCCTGCAAACTCCTCCCTTCTCTGCTAAGACCATGTCTAGAGCCATTTTATTTTGGAAAGCCATGATTGTGGTGGGCCCTACTTGTTTGGCTAGGCTTTGTAGGGCATCCTGAGTGTCATTAATGAACTCCTGTTTGTTATAATAGATATAGTTTATCCATTCCACATTCTTATTGATTGTTATTTGGGGTATGATTGACTCAAATCCTGCCTTTACCTGATCCCTAGCTTAAAATTCATCAGGCACCCCTCATGGTTGTCTTGTGGCATCCAAAAATACATGTTGGTCATAACTGCCTTTGAGCTGTGGGCCACTGAAAGTCTTGTATCTGATGTGTGGTGAGGGTATCTCCCTCTCTGCTTCTTCCAGTGGCACTTTATGTCATGGCATTATAGCCTTTGCTAGGGCACATTCCCCTGACCAGTTGCCTTTAAGCCTGGATCTGATTTTCATGTCACCACAGATCCAAAAGACATCTGCTATAGATTGTACCTGATTTATGAGTTGTTGTTTGGGAGCATCACTATAGGTACCACAGTATCCTGGTCTAAATTTACCCAAGTCTCTACCGCCTCCCTTAATAGAAAAACAGGTGTATATAGTAATTCCCGAGCTTGGCGTAGGTCTCTGTGTTATCAAGGGGTGCTTTACCTTCCACGTCTCACAGGTAGGATCAGAAGTTGACTTATTGGTGAACAAACTGAGGAAGCATTTTTCTGAGGCTGGGTCTAAGTGTTACGGGACCGACCCAAGATGTGGCCGGAACATACATGGCAATTAGATTTATTGTGCTGGGCAACAGAATACTTCATCAATTCCAGCCAGAATTTCATATCATTATATCCAGTTTCTATTGCATAAATGTCCTGTAATGTCCTGTAATGTTTGAAATGGCTATAATTTCTTTATACCCTTGTGCATGAACTCTCACCATCTTTGCAGTTCTGGTGATCTGGGTCTCTAATTCTCTCCATTCTGGGGAGTCTACCACGTCATTTATTTTGAATTGAGTGAGGTTACTTCCCTCACCTCCACCATAAGTACCCAGGACATAAACCCCTGCATCTTTTGGACTAGGATTGTCTATGGTTAAAACCAATTGGGTTCCCTTACCATCTACACAGGGTGGTTTGAACAAAGTCATTCTAGCAAGTAAAGCTCTACCATTTTTGTCTTTCTTTCCCAGTGCAGTTTCAGGTCTATATCCCCAGTCGTTTCCGGTGTTCCATCCTACTGCCCCCCAGGAATCACACTTAGTACCCCAATAGTCATCGGTCACACATATGTATTGTGTCCCCACCTGGCACATGTAGTCAGTAGATATGTGTGTACCCCGAGTCGGTTCAGATGGGCTATCATCGGTTAGTGATCCGCATTGGGCAATATCGCAAAACTCAAATTTAAAGGTTGCTACTTGAGTACTGGATGAGTTATACCAAAAAGTGATCACCCCTTTCTGTTTGGTGATTGCTACCTCTTGTGCTCCTACACACACCCAGACAATACAGATGTAGGAAAAGATAAAGGAGTGATTCATGATGACCGGTTGGCCACAGTCACTTTCCTGCAATGTGAAGCGTGCACCCACGTGGGCCTCCCTTCAAGTTTCACTGAGGTTGGGGACACCAGGAGAACTTGGTATGGTCCTTCAAATCTGGGCTCCAGAGAATCTCGGACGTGTTTCTTTACCAACACGAAGTCTCCAGGTTGTAGCTCGTGGGTGCTTTGGTCAGAATCAGGATCTGGAATTGAGGAAAACACTGTAGCATGGATTAGTTTCAATTCATTACACAGACTTATAACATATTTTACAAGGCTATCATTCCCTGCACTCAACTGCTGTGGATGGTACCTCCCTAATCTGGGCGGGCCTGAGAATAATATCTCATAAGGAGTGAGACCAGTGGGCTGCCTAGGGGTGTTTCTGACAGAATAGAGTGCAATGGGTAGGATCTCAGGCCAGGGAAGAGATGTTTCTTTGCTAGCTTTCAGAATTTTGTTCTTCAGAGTGGCATACATTCTTTCCACTTTTCCACTGGATTTGGGATGGTAGGGAGTGTGCAGGCCGAGATCAGCTCCTACCTGTCTCCAAATGTGTCTGGTTACTTCTGCAATGAAGGCAGGTCCTTGGTCAGATTCAATAACCTCAGGGATCCCAAATCTGCATAAGAATTCAGTCAATAATTTCTTCACGGTGGTTCCGGCAGTCATGTTGGTAACTGGGTAGGCTTCAGGCCATCCTGAGAACATATCTACCACCACTAGAACATACTTGTATTTTCCACTCTTGGGTAATTCAATGTGGTCAATCTGGATCCGCTGGAAAGGATATAGTGGTTTAGCCAGATGCTTCTTTGGTGTTGGCACCAATCCTCCTGGGTTACAAATATTGCATATCTCCCAACTTCTAGCATAGTTACTTGCTGTGGTGGAGATTCTGGGTGCTAGGTATATCTTGTTGCAGAAATCACCTGGTTAGTTCCTCTGTGGGTAGTACCGTGAGCCCATTGTACTACAGCTGGGTATAATGCCCTTGATAGGCAAAGTTTGTTGTCCTTCCTCCAGAATCCATCCTGGTGTATCTCTGCTCCCAATTCCTTCCAAATCTTCCTTTCCTCCGGGCATATTCAAGTTTGAAATTGTCACAACCCGTTAACCCATGTATTCAGTGCATCTTGTCCTTGGTTCTTCTGCTCCTGTCATTCTTTATTATATCCTTCTTCTTCTTCATATTCTTTTTCCTTCATTGGTTCTGCCTGATTTTTCTTCCCTTCTCTAGTCAGTACATATACAGCCACTCCTGCTTCCTCTCGAATCTCTGGGAAGAGAGCTGTGGCCTTTGCAGCCAAGTCTGCTCTGTAGTTGCCTTCTGCTTCCTCTGTCTCTATTCTTCCATGGGCTTTAGTCTTCAAAACAGCCACTTGAGCTGGCAATTGGAGAGCATGCATCAAGGTCTGAACGGCTTCTTGATTCTTGATGGGCGTTCCACTAGCTGTCTGGAAACCTCGCAGGGCCCACTTCAGGCCAAAGTCATGGGCTACTCCGTACACGTAGGCTGAGTCGGTATATATGTTCACAGTCTTCCCTTCAGCGAGCTTACAAGCTTCTGTTACCGCCCAGAGCTCAGCTTCTTGGGCTGACATTCTCGAAGGTAAAGATGCAGCCTTCACTGTTTCTTGCAAGGTAACCACAGCAAATCCTGTATGGAATCGTCCTTGATTATCCGCATATCTGGATCCATCTGTGAAGAAGACATAGTCTGGGTTCTCCAACTTGGATGTAGAGACAGTAGGAAGATGGGAGGTTTCAGCCTCCATTTGTCCGAGACAGTCATGAAGAGGTTCATCCGCGGCAGTCTGGTCTTCATCTGTGTTAGACTGATCTTCATCTTCATCTTCCCCCCTTGAGAGAGGAAGCAGAGTGGCTGGGTTGAGAGTAGTACATCTCTTTAAAGTGACATTCTCAGGCATCAGTAATGAGCATTGTATATGGAGGTGGCGCTGTTTACTGAGATGAGGTTGCTGCGACTGTTTCAGGATCTCTTGTAGATCATGAGGAGCCAAAACATCGACCAGATAGCCTAAAATGATTTGTTCATTTTCACTTAGGTGTGTACTCACTTTTGTTGCAAGCAGTTTAGACATTGAAACAATGTAAAGTAGTTAGTGTACAGCTTGTATGAGTTTTAGATGCTTTTTGAAAACTTCACAGTAAAATGCCAAAAACTGAGCCAAAAATGCAGCACAATTTGGGTGTAAAAAGCAAGCCAAATAAAAGCTTGTCTAAAAACCTAGTCAAGTCTAAAGCTGCACAAAATGTATCAATCATTATGTGCCTCTGTGATTAATCTAAGTTTACACTGTCTAACTTTTAGATAGCTATAGAATATAAGGTCCAATGCTTTTTTGGACAGATGAGAAAAATTGAGCTTTATGGTTTAAATGGGAAGCGTTAAGTTTGGAGAATGAAAAACACTGCATTCCAGAATAAAAACCTGATACCATCTATGAAACACGGTGATAGTATCATGGTTTGATCTTATTTTCCTGAAATTGGGTTATGACGATTTGCCATCATGGATTGAACAATTAATTCTGAATTATACCAGCTAATTCTAAAGGAAAGGTTGGGACATGTGTCCGTGAGCTGAACATCCAGAGAACATGGATCATGTAGCAAGATGACCCTAAGCACACAAGTTGCTCTACCAAAGAATGGTTAAAAAAGAATAAAGCTAGAGTTTTAGAACTGGCTAGTAAAAGCCCTGGCCATAATGTAATAGAACTGTTGTGAGAGGACCTAAAGTGGTTAGCTCATTGGAGGAAACCCAGTAATGTAACAGAGGTGAAGTTGTTTTGTATGTAGGAATGGGCTAAAACTCATCCAAACTGATGTGTAGGACTAAATCAATGACTGCATTTATTTAGATGCAGTTATCACTAAACAAGGTGTAGAGGTGGGGGAGTAATACCAGATACTGAAAGCAAAGCTTCACATACTTTTGCCACTCACAGATATATGGTATTGAATAATTTTCCTTAGCAAATAAATAAACAATTTTGAACTAATTTATTTGCTTTGGTTGTCATTACCTTTTTTCACGACTTGTATAAAAATCAAATTTAGTTTTAAGTCACATTTATGCAGAAGGATTCAGAAACTTTCAAGCAGAAACTTTCACCGCTGTACTTCTTAGGTCACTGATTTTCACTGGTATGTTATACAAAGATAAATGCAAACTTATTCAGAGTGTCTAGTTGCATATTTACAAACCATGAAGGTCGGATGATTTTGGGAAAAGATCTGGTACCAGCAAATATGAAGCTGCAGAACTTGAGAATTATTGTAGAAGTTTTCAGAGGGTGCACCATGAAACAAAACTACTTACTAAATGCAGTACCTGCAGTAGTAGACAACTTGAATATTGAAGCCGGGACGATAGGTAGGCGGAGGTAGGCGAACGCCTAGGGGTCTATCATATCCTAGACAGGAAGGGGGAACAAATAGGTATGGAGTGGGCTGAATTTTATATTGGAAAAGGAGGAGTGGGACGTACAATACCTGGTCCCAGCCCTGGTGGGTTGATAGACTTGTACATGAAGACATTCAACAGTCTGTCAAAAAACTGAACCAAATAGGATGTTTGTATATCATAATGCATGGACAAAAAGGGGCTCTACGATGTATCATTTTGTGCTCATAACTGGTCACTGGCCATATTTTTAAACACAAAGCCTCATCAATTGATGAGGCTGCCATCTTTTTATGACAGAATGGTACAATACAGTATGTACATTCTGAGTTTACACAAATCATAAGAATCATAAAATGTACAAAAAATTTTTGTTTTTACCAGATATAGTATTAGATACTGCAAACACACAAGTTTTTTTTTTTTTTTTATCTCAGAGCACTTCAGATTCTCATTGTAGGAGAATGCTGTCAGAACAGGGTTTTTTCCAGCCACTGCATGGCTTTGTGCCATGGCTGGCACATATCAAATTTCTTGTAACAGATGTAATTACCTAATGTTTGCAAAGATTCTTTTTAAAAAGTTCAAGTCCATGTTCATCATCCGAGCTAGAGGGCATAAGTAATTGTGATTTGCTGAATGATGCCTTGTTGACTCATGCGGAAGCACCCTGTTAGTCCACAATGACGAATCTGTAAGTAATAAAATAGCAAAAGAAAGAACAAGACAATCTAATACCTAATTTCCTTCCTTTAGGTGATTAAAAAACTTATTTAATCACTTCTTTACATTGTAGTTAGTTAAACATACTGTGCCTTTCCAGCAGCAATTGTATCGACATCTGTTTTCCCATATGAATGTTAATTGGTGTAACTAGTCAGAAGTATAATTTGCATTTTCTTTCTGTAATAGACTCTTAGGGTGACATGTCAGAAAAGAGGCACCGCAACGTCAGTTTTAAGGCACATTAAATAAGTGTATAGTGTGCCTTAATAAATGAACCTGTCAAAAATCTGGCATGTGGTATACCTTGAATAGTATATTTGAGGTGCCTTATTTAGGCACATAGCCAAAAAAAGGATGCATAGCATATCATTGCTAGCGTATTTGATTCGCCTAATTTAGGTGCATTCAAAAGTGTTGTACCTGGCGTAAAATGCGCCTAGTTTTGGTGTACGATAGTTCATTTATATAGAGAATAGGGCGTCAACAGTTTTTTTGTGCAAAAAAAATGGCGCAGCCCTAATGGGACATGTCGCCCTTAGTTATAGTCCCACAACAAATAAAGTTTGCTTTTATTGGTTTTAGAGCACATAGCAATATTAATATGAGAATTCAGAAACAAGGATACAGATAAATAGAAAAAGGTGTCACTTTCCATCTGAAGAATAAAAGTTAAGTCATGGGAGGAAACAAGCTTTCTTTATTTAGGGCCCCATTCACTTCTCGTTTTGACAGTCCATTTGTGGTATCCAGCAGAATACCATAAAAGTTTATCCTGACTAATACTACAGTGGGGCCATATACTTCTATCGTATACTAAGTGGTGTGTTTGCCCTATTTAGCGAATTTATGCCATTTTTGCAGTGGACACCACAAAAATGTGGTCTACCATGGTTTTGTATCTGATGTAGAAACAGTACATGTTAATAGCACAAACAGTCCAATTAAGCCCTATAGAGATCTATGGCTCAGTTGTGGCCCCGCTGCAGTATCTTTCTGGATACATTTTTCCATTATTCTAGCAAATACCATGAACGGACTGCGAAAACAAGATGCGAATGGGGTAAAAAAAATAGAATAGTCACCTCAGAAACTGATCACAGCAGGAACAGTTAATCGCTTTAAAAGGCTTATATTTTCTCTTACAACATAATACCATTAATGGAGGCCCGGACCTAGAAATATGCCATCAATGTCTGAAGTGGGACATCCCCTTTAATGCCTATGTAAGAGCATATAATTCTTGGTTTAAGTGTTGATGCATTTGGGATCAATTGTGCGCTTATTTTATTTAGTTTTTTAAGGGCAGATTAGTTTTTATTCATCTTCCTCTGGACCAGTAGGGAGAAACAAAGTTGTAAAGTTCACCTAGTCAACTTTGGTTAATTCACATCTAATTCATGCATGAACTATGTCTTTTTGGCTTGTGTTAACCAAGTAGCTATATCAATTCCATGCAATGGCTAAGAATGCTTAAACATTTGAAAACAATAGGCACTTGTCTTTTTTCTTCTTTTGAATTTTTAGACATACTGCAAATAAAGACTTGGTACTCATTTTACACAAGCTCTAGACTATAATGGCCTTTGTTAAAGGGATGTTCCAGTAGTTAAAAATGCTTCTTGGTCCGTCGGGCATGATAAATAATAGAAGATAAGACTCATACTTACCTTCCGGACGCTCCCGTTCATCCCCGGCAGCTGTCCCATTCACTTATGCTGAAGAAATGTATTTTAGCAATAGAATAATGAGCATTTTATACTCCTTTACTCCTGGGATATGTTTCTTTCTTTTTTTGGACTATATTTTGTTGCATATTTTATAATATCTTATTACTTGCAGTCTCAGTACACACCCATTGTTTCGTCTCTCTTGTTGAAAGCCTTGGGAGGTAGGACCAAAAGGTTGTTGTAACGATTCTGGAGGTGGATCCACTGGACCACCGCAGGCGATGGCGTAAGCCCCTACCAGGGAGTGGAATCTAAGTGGGACCCGGTTTTCACCAGAGCCCGCCGCAAAGCGGGATGGTCTTGCTGCGGCGGGTGTCCACCAGGTCACTACCACTGGCGGGGCTTGCCTGCGTTGGCGGCCAAGGGTGCGAGGTACGGGAAACGGCAGGCAGGCTCGTAGTCGAGGACAGACGGGAATTTTCAGGACAGGGGCCCGGGTTTCCCGTGGACGGAAAGGACAAGCGGTGGTGGGGGCCAGAGGGAAAAGGCTGGTAAAAACGGTAGACGTAGCAGAGGGTCGGTACAAGGAAGGAAATACTGGAACGTAAAAACCACTTTAAACCAGGGGTATGAACACCAAGGATCCGGGGGGGCCCGGGCAGGAAGTGACCGGACTAAATGGGGAGCAGTCCCCGGCAATAAACCCAAATTCCCCGGCGCACTCCCTTTTTAAAAATTAAAAATTCCCGGCGCGCCCCCTTTAGGGGCGGAGTTTACGCGCCGGGCCAAAAAGCAGCCTGACAGGGGGAGGGGCCCGGGGTAAGGGGCAAGCCGGCGGGGACGGGGAGGCAAGGGGAAACCCGAAAACCCCGGGTGGGGGGGGGGGCCCCCCGGGGGGGCTCCGCTCTTTTGCACCCGGGACAGTGGCCCGCGGGGGGGCTCCTTTAAAAGGGTACCCCCCCCCCTTTTGGCCCCCCTCCCTTATGGTTTGGAAAAAATCTCTGGAAGGACTGCTTTCCCAGGATTTTCTCCTCCGGCCCCGGGAAACCTCCCCTTCGGGGGCCCAACCCCCTTCCATCCCCCAAGAAAATCGTTTTCCCCCCCTATTCTTCTCATCCCCAGAACCCTCCTTGACCTCGAAGCATTGGGGCGATACCCACAGACGGGGGGGAGCGACCTTCGGGGAAAAAAAGGGTTAAGGCCCGGGGGGGTTTAAATTTAAGGAGACATAAAAACCCCTTTGGAAATTCTATCGTGGGGGGAACCCGGGAAAGGGTTTGAAAGCTCCCCAGTTTGGGATGCGGTGATGCCTAAAAAGGGGTCCCAGGAAAGGGGGCCCCGGGTTTTGTGAGACGGCTCTTTAAGCGGAATTTTCTAAAAAAGGGCCACCCCCTTTTTCACCTGGGGAAACCCCCGGAGGAGGGATTCTTCTCTTTTTCCGCTTAAGGCTTCATGCGTGGGAGGGCCGGGGCACCCGACTGAGGGCCCGGGGAAACCAGGGGCCCCTTCATGCTTGAACCATTGCGTCCCCCCCGGGGTCGGAGGAGGTTGCCAAGGAGAGGGGGGGGGGGAATGAAAAGCCATACACGATGTAGAAGGGGGGGGCCCCCTGCGGACTCGGACTAAAGGATTTTAGGGGGAAAACCCTCCCCCCACGGCAGTAAATTGGCCCAATTCCCAATCTTTGGGAAACGAAAACGAAATGTTGAAGGTAGAACCCCAGGATTGGGTTTTGCCCCTCTCCCCCTTTCCCCTTTCTTTCTGTGGATGGAAAGCCGGAAGGGGGGCTTCCTTGAATTTGGGGTTGGCACAGAGCTCCCAAAACCGGAGAAAATTTTTAACCCCCCGGTCCGAGACAATTTGCTGAGGGGAACAGGGACCCCGGAACACATTGGATGAAGAATAACTAAAGGTTTGCCGGGAGGCGGATGGCAGCCCTGGCAAGGGGAAACGGGGGGAATCCCCAAATTTGGAAAAGCGATCATTTAATCCCCCAAAGGATTAATGGTTTTGGGCCAGCCCGAGGGAGGGAGGTCAGTTTTTAAAGCCCTTTTCGAAATTTTGGGCCCGGGGGGGAAAGGGGGAAACGGGGGGGGCTGAAGTAGGCCTCCCGGGCTTTTTGACTTTGCCTTGTTCCTGGACAGGGGGGGCCGCAAGCCCGAAAACGAAGTCCTTGTTATCCTTTCCAGCTTGGCCACCAATAGCCCGGGGGATTTTCATTGGAAGGTTCTTCGGGGGCGCCGGGAAGGCCGGGCCCCCAAAAATGACAATGCCCCCCATTTCAAGATACGTCTGCGGAGAGCGGGAACCCACAAAAGTCTTCCGGGTGGGACCTTAAAAGGGTTTCCATGGAGCACCCGGGAGTGAACGTTCGGGGGGGGATGATTTTGTTAAAGGAAAGGGGTTTTTTTTCCCACCCACCCCGTCGGAAGCACGGGGTGGGGGGGAGGGGGGGCATCACTTTCACATTCTTCTGGGGTTTGGCCTAAAATGGGTCTGAAAGTCGAACCGGGAGAAGAAGAGCAAACCCCCTGGCCTGGCGGGGGTTTTTAAAAAAGTCGCGGGAGCAGCCCTGCAATTTTGGGGAGGTTCTTGGGGGTCCGAGTAGTACGGATGGGAAAACAGGACCCTCCAGCGAAAACGCCATCCCCAAAAGCCAATTTGATGGCCAGTATTTCCCCGGGGGTGGTTCCCCAATGGAAAATTTCCCTCTTTTTAAGGGAAACTTTCTTGGAAAGAAGCCGCACCACACAGTCTTCCCCTTGGGCCCTTTTTTGGGTTTTTGGGGGTTGCCCCCCCCCCACAGAAAAGCTTTCCACTTCCAGAGGGGAAGGGGTTTGGGGGGGTTGGGACGTCCCAAGGATAGAACCCCTTTAGGGAAGGGCCCCGGGTTTTGGGTTTTCAAAAAGGGGCCCCTGGGCCCAAACAGGCCAAACCCGGGGTTTTGGCTTGTTTTTTTTGGGGGAAGCCACAAATCGGGGCCCCCAGCGAAAGAAAGGGTTGCGGGAAATTGAATTTGGCGTTAGAAATTTTGCAAAACCCCAAAAAAAAATGCGGGTACCCGCGCCCCAGGGGGGCGTGGCCTTTTGCAATACGGCAGACATTTTTAGCAGGGAAACATCCGGGGCCCTTTGGGGTCAGAGTTTTACATCCCCCCAGAAACGGGGGGCCCTAGTGGATGGAAGAGGGGGCCTTCCCCTAGTTTGGGCATACAGGTGGTTCCCCCCGGGGGAGTTTTAGTACTTGACGGCATGGTTTGGGGGTGGGTCTCGAGGCGGGGGGGAGAAACACCAGTATGTCCATGGGGTTTGATTTACCACGCAGGAGAGGGAGGGGGGTTCCCCTTTGGAAGACATCTTTTAAACGACTCCTGAAAGAAGCTGGCCCCTTTACAAGCCCCGGGGGCCATAAACCAGGTATTTCGTAGTGCCCATCCCTGGTTTTGAAGGCCGTCCCCCCATTCATCGCCCTTGGGGTTCGGCCCAAAGGGTTGAAACCCCCCTCTCAAACCCAAATTTGGGGGAAAAATTTTGGGCGCCTGCACCCCCGATCAAAAAGTTCCGTGATCAGCGGCAAGGGGTAAGGGGTTCTTTTACCGTGATCTTGTTCAAGCCCCCCCTTTGTCCCCAAAGCAGGGCCCTAAAAGGGACCGTCCTTTTTCTTCACGAAAAAAAACCCCGCGCCCGGGGGGGGACGGGGCTTCCGGAGGGAACCCCCTTTTTGAGAAATTTTCCCCGGGGTACCCGACTTTGGGTTTGGGTTAGGAAAAGACCGAGGGAAAAACCCGGGCCACGGGGAGGACTGGTACCCCCGGGAATAAGTCGATCGGGGGAAATTTTTATGGACATGCGGGGAAGACTCTCGGGGTTGTCTTGGAGAAAACATGGCTTTCTCTAGATATTCGGGCGGCCCGGGCCCGGGGAGGGTCCTGAAGGGTTTTTTCAGAGGGAGGGTAAGCACCCCCCCAGGGGGCCCCCAAAAAATGCCCCCGGGCCGGGTTTGGGGCCCCCAACATTTTCCCCCTCCAATAGAAAACCCGTCCAGGTTTGGAGGGGAAACCCTAGCCATGGGAGTCCCAGGGGGGATCGCCGGGCAAGGGCGACAACCCCATGAAGGCGATCTCCTCCCTTTTGCAGTGCCCCCCCTTGGGGGGAAAGGGCTTTGGGGGGAAGAACCCAGATTGGGGTTTGTAAGCAGCTCCCCCTGATGGTTTAGTTTACAAAAGGGGTTTCCCCCAAAGTTTCCAAATGGAAGCCCCTTTCCCCCTCCTTTAGAGGGTGGTGGATGAAGTTCCCCTAACCCGAGTCCAGAAACGCCGGAAAACCCGGTGGGGAAACCAGACTCTGACACGACCTTTCACAGGCATCAAAAAGGCGTGGAGAGGTAGGTTGCACCCAGGAATCCCTCCCCACAGATCCCCAGGGCCCGGGGGTTTTCCCGCACCTTGGGGCGCTTTTGGGACCCAATTCCCCCCGGAAAAAGGGGTCGGGGGTGCCACAGTAGGGGGACAAGCCCCAGTTGTCGCCGGTGGGGGCCCCTTTTTTGTCAGAGAGGGCCCGGGGCCCCATCAAACCCGCATGGGGTCGTTTGGTGGGTGTTGGAGGCTTTTGGCGCCGGAAAGGGCCCCCGGAAAAACCGGTTCCAGGCGAGGAAAACCGGGGGAGGTTGGGGTGACTGGGGGTTTTTGCAGAAGCTCCTCCTCCCCCTTCAAGAAGGGGTTTTATCAAAGCCCGGGGCGGGCCCAAACCGGGCAAGTCGCCCCAAGGGGGGCCCGGGGGGGCTCTAGGGCCAAGACTTCCCTTTAATCCGCTTGGAAAAGTCCCCCTTTTTTGAAGTAGCAAAAGTGCGGCCTCGTTCCATTTCAGTTTTGGGGCCAGCGTACGGAAATTTCCCCGCGTTCTCCTACAGACAGGGTTTTCCCCGGGTAAGGGTTTAGGAGGGCCCTCTAGCGGAGGGGCAAGGGCTTTTTTCCTCGAAGATGTTTAATTTGGGAAAAACAGGGGGAATGACAGTAATTTCCCCCTTTACCCGGGTTTTCTCTGTCCCTTTGGGGTGTAGCCCCTGCCAGGGCCTTCCCGGAGGGGGAGGGCGACCACGAAAGGCCCCCCTTCGCACGTTTGGGCAGGAAAATGGTCGGGGTCTTTAGCTCCCGTGCAAGAGCTTTTAGTGTAAACCCCCTGCCCTAGTTTTTGGGTCCCCCCCTTTAACTTTGGGTGGGAAATGACAGCCCAAGTTTGGGGCCCCTGGGGAAACACCGGGGAACCCCCCTGAGGCAGGGGCAAAATGGAGATGGGGGGTGGTGCTGCTGGACTTTACGAGTGCCCGTTTCCCCAAGGGGGAGGAGTTTTTCTCGAGCTGCTTTCGCTTTTGCGCAAACGTTTTTGATTTTCTTGACCACACGTTTTGGGGGATGCTGGCAAAAAATTGGCAAAAAGGGGACCTTGGCGGGAAACCATGGCCGGTTCCCCTGTAACGATTTTTTGGAGGTTGGATCCCCTGGTCACCGCAGGGGATGGCGAAAACCCCCCCAGGAGGGGGGAATCTAAGTGGGACCCGGGGTTTTTACCGAGCCCGCCCCCAAAAAAGGGGAAAGGTCTTGCTGCGGGGGTTTTCCACCAGGTCACTACCAAGGCGGGGGTTGCCGCGGGGGGGGGCGGGGCCCAAAGGGGGCGAGGGACAGGGAAAACCCTGGGAGGGTCGTATTTGGGAAAAACAGAAAGGGCCGGACAGTCGGCTCTGGTTCGTGGACGGTAGACAAAACAGGGGGTCGGGGCAGGGGGCAAGGGTTTCCCTAGACGGTTTGACGTAGCAGAGGGTTTGGTACACAGGAAAAGGCCCAAAACTGGAACTCAAGAACCCCTTTCACCAT
Source organism: Phyllomedusa bahiana (assembly GCA_025379985.1). Classification (NCBI taxonomy): domain Eukaryota; kingdom Metazoa; phylum Chordata; class Amphibia; order Anura; family Hylidae; genus Phyllomedusa; species Phyllomedusa bahiana. The sequence goes on along the minus strand of JAODAL010004704.1, from coordinate 94,987 downwards.
GGGTATGGGGAAAACCCCAAAGGGTCCGGCGAGGGGCCCGGGGGAAGTTACCGGACTAAATAGGAAACAGTGGCCCGGCAAAAAAACCAATTTTTTCCGGGGACTGCCCCCCTTTTAAAATTTAATTTCCCGGGGCCGCGCGGGGGCCCTCTAGGGGCGGGGGCTTCGCGCCGGGGCAACCGGGAAACAGCCCTGGGGCAGGAGCGGGCCCGGGGAATGCATCCGGCGGGGGCGGGGGGGGAGCGGACCCCCAACCCGGGGTGCGGGACGGGGCTCCGCTCGGTGCAGGGGGCACTGGGGGCCCCCTGCGAAACCCGGGGCAGTGGGCCGGGGGGTCCCTGACAGGTTTTGAAATTTAAAAGGCGCCCGGAAAAAAAATCAGGGCCCCTTTGGGGGCACCTGATTTTCTTTTTTGGCTTTAACACAAAGCTGTTCCGTGGTCCCCGACCCTACAAAATCCCTTTAAACTTTTTGTCATTAAACAACTGATGAAGAACTGCAGGATGCCCAAAAAAAAAAGGGAATGAAAGGGACTTAAAAAAAGGGTTTTTTTAAGAGGGGGAATTTTGAGAAAAAATTTTGGCCCCCGGGGGCAACCCCTTTAATGGTGGGGAATTTTTTAATTACTGAACGCATAAAGGGAAAATTGAAAACAAAGTTTTTTGGGAAAAAATTTTCCCAAAATAAGTAAAAAATTTTTATATTTTGTTGTTAAATTTTCAGGGGTTCTCTGTTTTTTGGGGTTTTTTTTTCCCCCCCCTGTCTTATGAAATGAATAGCTTTTATTAGGGTTTCACTACTTAAAATGTAACATCACAGTCCTCATTCTCTACCATTTACACTATGCCATACATGTCATCTCACAAAAAAGCTGCTAAAGACAAAATAAAAGTGAGGAACATACTATGACATTAAACAATATTATCTAAAAAATCCCCCATTGGCAAGTTTTATTCTTGACACCTCCCTTTTTTTTGTAAAGGGGGTATTGGAAAAATTTCCCGTATCTCCTTTACTGTTTCCCTTAGGTGGGGCTGATTTCTGCTGACAGGTTAACAAAGCATTTTATTTTTTTGATTTGTTTTGGGCTGTCACCCAAAAATTGCAAAGGTTTTTAATTGTTTGGGAGGTAAGGAACATAGAGTTTAAATTTAAAAATTTAACCCTTTTAAACAGGCGTTTAAAAAGAAAAAATTTAAAAGAGGAGGTTTACTAAAAGATTATAAATTAATGTGATTTTAATTCTATACTGTGTCATTTTGATTTAAGTTTCAAATGAAACTGAAATAAAGGGAGTGAAAAAGGACTGGCAAAATTTATTTTTTTATTAGGTAAATTTTCCCAAATTTAAACCCGGAAGTTTAATTTCCTTTTCCCAAAAAAAAAAACATATGGGATGTTTTTCCACTACCTTATGAAAACAAATTTAAAACCCTTAAACCCCAAGTTAAATTTTTATTTGCCCAAATTTCCCGGGAAAAATGGGGGAGAGAATTTTTTTAAGGCATTTTTTTTTACTTTTTTTTAAGGTTTTTAAAAATTTACATACACTAAGAAAACTATGTCCCCTTTAAAACAATTTGGGACAGCCCATAATTTGAGGCATGTCTTTGGAAAACTTCTGGTTTATTTGGGAACATATGGGGTTAAAATTTTAGACACACCTGTGTCTTAATGTGGATGGGGATTTTCATCCCCCAAAAGGGCCCGGCGTTTTGAGTACTCCCCCCGGGTTTGGTAAAGGGGGGGTTTTCAGGAGGATCCTTTCCGGGGACACCCCCCCCCACAGCCACCGGTGTTTTGCGCTGATCGCAGCTAAAAACCAGCCGGGAAAAGCGGAGTTAGCGGGAGCTCGCCTGCCCCTGTGATTTAAACCCCCTTTAAAAACCCCAGCACCTAAAGAATGGGAAAATCGGTGCCGCAATTTAATGCGGGGAATCCGATGCCTTGACAGGCACGGGAGCCTTTTTGAAGGCCTTTCCCTAACTGCCATGTCCGGGGTTTTCCCCCAAATTCCCGGGCCCCATCTTTTGGGACAGGCCAATGCATTTTTTCTATATAATGCATTAGCTGTATTAACGATTGCCCCCCTAGTGGGTTTAAGCCCCCATAGGGGGGATTCAATGTTTAAAATAAAAATTTAAAAAAAAATTAAAATTTTTTAAAATACCCAAAAAAAAAATATTAAAAAATTCCAAAACACCCCCCTTTCCCCTTTTTCAAATAAAAACAATAAAATAATTAAAAAAATTACAAAATATTTAGTATCGCCACATCTGAAAAAGTCCGATCTATAAAAATATAACATCATTTATCCTGTACGCTGAACACCGTAAAAGAAAAAAAATTCAAAACGGCAAAATTGCATTTTTTGGTAATTTTACATCACTTAAAAAATTGAATAAAAGTGATCAAAAAAGTTGCATGCATTCCAAACTGCTAGCAATAAAAAGCAAACTTCAGCCCACAAAAAAATGCATCCTCACTGACGTCCGTATGTGTTAGTACAAAAAAGTTATTGGTCGCACAAAATGGCGCCGCGACGGAAACTTCAAAAATAGAAAATGTTTGGAATTTTTTTACCCTACATTTTGGTATTGTCGGATGCGTAACAACCTGTAGCATATAGATAATACATTATATTTACCAAAGATTGAACGCTGTAAAAGCAAAACACCCGCAAACATGGCAAAAGTACCTGTACTGTATATTCTATAGTACAGTGAATAACATCATTAGAAAGTACATCTTGTCCTGCAAAATAAAAGCCCTCATATGTCTATGTAGGTGGAAAAATAAAAAAGTTACGGCGCTGGGAATGGGAGGAGGGAAAAAGGAACTTGTCAACAAAAGAAAACGCTGGGTCTTTAAGGTTTTAATGCACACCAGAAACACACTGCTCTGTATGTAACATCATGTCAAAGTTTAAAGCAATCAGCCAAGATATCAGGAAGAGAATTGTGGACTTGCACAAGTCTGGATCATTCTAGGGTACAATTTCCATATACCTGGTGGTGCCTCATTCATCTGTACAAACAATTATACACAAGTACAAACAAGATGGGAATATCCAGCCATCATACCGCTCAGGAAGGAGACGGGTTCTGTGTCTCAGAGATTAATGTGCTTTGGTCTGACATGTGCATATCAACCCAAGAACAAAAGCAAAAGACCTTGTGGAGATGCTGGCAGAAGCTGTTAGGATTGTGTCATTATCCACAGTGAAACGAGTACTGTATCATCATGAGCTGAAAGGCCACTCTGCCATGAAGAAGCCATTACTCCAAAAGAAACATATAAAAGCCAGATTAATGTTTGTAAATGCACACAGGAACAAAGAACTACATTTTGGAGACATGTCTATGTTCTGATGAATCTAAAATTGAACTGTTTGGCCATAATGACCACTGTTACATTTGGAGAAAAAGGGAAAAGCTTGGAAGCCTAAGAACACCATCCCAACTGTGAAACATGGGGGGTGGCAGCAACATGTTGTGGAGTTGTTTTGCTGCAGGAGGGACTAGTGCACTTCACAAAATAGATGGCATCATGAGGAAAAAAGATTTTGTGGCAATACTGAAGCAACATCTCAGGACAAGAGCCAGGAAGTTAAAGCTTGAATGGAAATGGGTCTTCCAAATGGACAATAACCTGAAGCATACTGCCAAACTGCTTACAAAGTGGTTTAAGGATAACCAAGGCAATGTTTTGGAGTGGCCATCACAAAACCCTGATCTCAATCCTATTGAAAATTGATGGGCAAAAGCTTAAAAGGCAGGTGTGAGCAATGCGACCTACAAACATGGCTCAGTTAACTTCCAGTTCTGTCAGAAGGAATGCGCCAAAATCATTACCAACTATTGTGATAAGCTTGTGGAAGGATATCCAAACATTTGACCCAAGTCTTACAGTTTCAGGGCAATGCTACCAAATACTAAAGAAATGTATGTAAATTTTTGACTTTGCAGAAAGTAATAAAAATGCCTTAAAAATTCTCTCTCTCATAATTCTGGCATTTGGCAAATATAAATAATTTTTGTAATCCTAATTGACCTAAAATGGATAAGGTTTGTTCTGATTTCATGTCGGATAGTAAGAAAAACATGCATATGTGTCTTTTCATATAGTGTATGTAAACTTCTGGTTTTAACTGTATGTCCTCTTCCATTTCTTTTCATTTGAAAATTAGATTACTAATAAGTAGGGATGAGTGAATGAGTGAATGACGGTTTCTAGGTTGATCGGAAATTTCCGATCACGCGATAATTTAGGTGAGAATCTGCGCATAATCATTAACTATCGCGCCATTTTCGGCGCTTCCTGTCATTTTTGGCGGCAGCAAATCAGCTTAGAGCATAGAGCAGGTGAGCTGGGAAGTGCGATGTCATGACTGTGATGGGGGGGGTTTTTTTTTTTTTTTTAAGGGGCCCCAACCCCCCCAAAAAAATTTTAAAAAAAAAGGGGTTTTTCCAAAATAACCAAAAAAAAGGGGAAAAGGGAAAAAGGGGGGGGGAAAAAAATTTTTTTAAAAAAAAAAAAACCCAAAAAGGAAAGGGTTAAAGGGGGGGGAAAAAAACCCCAAAAAAATTTTTGGGGGAAAAACCCCCCGGGGGCCCAAAAAAAGGTGGGCAAAAAAATGGGGGGGGCCCCGGGGGGGGGGGGTTTTTTTTAAAAAAATTTTTAAAAAAAAAAAAAAAGGGGGGGGGAAAAGGGGGGGGGGGGGAAAAAAAAACCCCCCCCCGGGGGGGGAAAAAAACCCCAAAAAAAAAAAAAACCCCGGGGAAAAAAATTTTGGGGGGGCCCCCAAAAAATTTTTTAAAAAAATTTTTGGGGAAAGGCCAAAAGGGAAGGGGGGGGGGGGAAAAAAAAAAAAAAATTTTTTTTAAAATTTTTAAACTTTTTTTTTAAAATTTTCCCCCCCCCTTTTTTTTTGGGGAAAAAAAAAATGGGGGGGTTTAAAAAAAAGGGGGGGTTTTGGGGCCGGGGGGGGGGGTTTTAAAAAAAGGGCCAAAAGGGGAAAAAAAAAAAGAAAAAGGGAAAAAAAACCGGCCAAAAAAAACCCATGAAAAAGGGGGGGGGGGGGGAAAAAAACCGGAAAAAACGGGGGGGGGGAAAAAAATTTTTTTTTGGGGGGGGGGGGGCCCTTGGAAAAAAAAAAATTTTTAAAAAACCCAAAAATTTTTTTAAAAGGGGTTTCCCCTTTTAAAAGGGGGGTTTAGTTTTTTTTCCCCCTTTTTTTTTGGGCCCCCGGAAAAAACCCCGCTTTTTTTTTTTTTTAAAAAAAAGGGGGGTTTTTTTCCCGGGAAAAAAAGGGGCCCCCAAAAAAAAACCCCCGGGGGGGGGGGGGAAAAAAAAAGGGGGGGGGGGAAAAGGTTTTTGGGGGCCCCCCCCCCCCCCCAAAAGGGGGTTTTTTCCTATTTTTTTTTTAAAAAAAAAGGGTCCCCTTTTTTTCCCCCCCCCCCCCCTTTTTTTTTAAAAAAACCCCCAAAAAAAAGGGGGGGGGGGTTTTTTCTTTGGGGGGGGCCCCCCCCTTTTTTCCCATAAAATTTTTTTTTTTTTTTTGGGGGTTTCCCCTTTTTTTAAAGGGCTTTTCCAAAAAATTTGGGAAAAAATTTCCTTTTTTTTTTTTTTAAAAAAACCCCCTTTTTTAAACTTTTTAAAAATTTTTTTTTTTTCCCCCCTTTCCCCTTTTTAAAAACCCCCTTTTTTTTTTCCCCCTTTTTTTTTTTTTGGGGCCCCCCCCCTTTTTTTCCCCCCAAAAATTTTTTTTCCTTTTTCCCCCCTTTTTTTTAAAAACCCCCAAAAAAAAATTTAAAAGATTTTTTTTTTTAAAAAAAAATTTTTTTAAAAAATTTTTTTCCCATGGGGGGAAAAAAATTTTTTTTTTTTCCCCCCCCCCAAAAAAAAGGGTTTTTTTTTTTTAAAAAAATTTTCCCCAAAGCCCCCCCCCAAAAAAAAAAAAAAAAAAATTTTTTTTTAAATTAAAAAATTTTTGGGGGGTTTTTTCCCCCCCCCCCCGGGGGGAATTTAAAGGGGCCCCCCTTTTTTTTGGGGACCCCCTTTTTTTTTTTTTGGGTTTTTTGGTTTTTTGGGGAAAACCCCCTTTTTTTTAAAAAAAAAAAAAAATTTTTTTTTTTGGCCCCCTTTTTCCCAAAATTTTTTTTGGGGGGGGAAATTTTTTTGGGGGGGGGGGAAAAAAATTTTTTTTTTTTTTCCCCCCCAATTTTTTTGGGGGAAAAAAATTTGTTTTTTGGCGGGGGGGGAAATTTTTTGGGCCCCCCCAAAAAATTTGGGAAAAAAAATTTTCCCCCTTTTTTTTGGTTTTTTTTAAAAAAAATTTAATTTTTTAAAGGGGGGGTTTTCCCCCCGGGGTTTTTTTTAAAAAGGGGGGGGCCCCCCAAATTTTTTTGGGGGGGGGAAACTTTTTTTTTAAAAAAAAAAGTTTTTTTTTGGGGGGTTTTTTTTTAAAAAAAAAATTTTTGGGCCCCTTTTTTTTTTAAAAAACCCCCTTTTTCCGGAAAAAAAAAAATTTTTTTTTTTGGGGGGAAAAAATTTTTTTTAAAAATTTTTTGGGTTTCCCTTTTTTTAAAGGGGGGGAAAAAACCCTTTTTCCAAAATTTTCCTGGGGGGGGGGGGAAAAAGGGGGAAAAAACCCCCTTTTTTTTGGGGGGGGGGGGAAAGGGTTTCCCCCCGGGGGGAAAAAAAACCCCCCCCGGGGGGGGGCCTTTTTTTGCCAGGGGGCCCCGGGGGGGGGGAAAAAAAAAAAAATTTTTTTGGGGTTGGGGTTTGGGGGGGGGAAAAAATTTTACCCCTTTTCCCCCCTTTTTTCCCCTTTTAAAAATTTTTTGGGGGGGGGAAAAAAAAAACCCCCCCCAAAAAAAAAACCCCCCCCCTTTTTTCCCCTTTGGGGGGGTTTTGGGGGGGGGGGGGTTTTTTTCCCCCCTTGGTTGGAAAAAACCCCCCCCAAAAAAATTTTTTGGGGGCTCCCCCCCGGGAAAAAAAATAAAAAAAAAAAAAAAAGGGGGGAAAAAAAAATTTTTTTTTTTTTTCCCCCTTTTTTTTTTTTTTGGGGGGGCCCCCCTTCCCCGGGGTTTAACCTTTTTTTTTAAAAATGGGTTTAAATATTTTTTTTTTAAATTTTTGGGGGGGGTTTTTTTTTTTCCCCAATAGGGGGAAAAAAAAAAATGGGGGGGGGTTTTGGGCCGGGGGTTTTTTTTGGGGGGCCCCCCGGGCCTTTTACTTTTTTGTTTTTTCCCCCCGGGTTTGGGGGGAAAAAATTTTTTTGGGGGGGAAAAAAAAAAAGGGCCCTTTTTTAAAAAAAAAAAGGGGGAAAGGGGGGGCCCAAATTTCCCCCTTTGGGGCCCCTCCGGGGGGGGGTTTTTAAAATTTTCCCCCCTTTTTTTTTTTCCCCCCTTTTTCCCCTTTTTTTTAAAAATTTTAAAATTTTTTTGGGGTTTTTAGGAAAATTTTTTTTTTTTTTTCCCCCA
>JAODAL010004704.1:0-82500 GCA_025379985.1 Phyllomedusa bahiana | reverse complement strand
GTGCAGGTAATTTCTGAGCAGTAGCTCACAAACCACTCCACTAGGGGGACAATTGGATGATAAAAAACTACATAATGAATTGATACCTGTTCACACCAGTATGCAGAAAAGCCACAGTATAATACATGGGGAGATTGCACAAATGCAAAAATACCGATAAGACAGCCATTCACACACCTTCAATGCATGAGGGGGTTGCTGGTTGCTGGCAAACATAATTGCGATATAGATAAGGGAGATACATAAGGTGCCAATTACAAAGTCTAAAAAAAAACGTAAAAAAACAACAGACATCATGTGGTGCAACCATGCTGGCTATACAATCCACTATAAGGTATCTGAGTTGGGCGATCTCTGCCCAGCATTCTTCTTTTTAGTGAGAAATTAGTTAATACGGAGAATAAGTGGCCACTATACGCAAGCTCACAAGCCCATCAAGGTTCCTCATTACTTGCAAGTCCTTACACTAACAATTTACAGAAAAATGGGACATTATTTACTCAAGCAAACCACAACACAAAGCACATACTTACAGCTCCATAAACTACTGTGTGAACAGGTAGCAATCAAATGTGCAGTTTATCATCTTCAATTGTACCCCCTAGCTGGAGGGCTTTGTGTGAGCTACTGCTCAGGCAATTACCTGCACCTGTTTAATCTATTCACCAAGCAAGGAACAGGAGCCTGGTGTTTTGCCTCCTACTTGGGTTCAGTCTCTAGTTCACCGCTGTGGAGGCCTGTATGTATAGGCCCTTTGCTTGTTTTATGATTAAAATAAGTCTGCCATTTTATCTGTGATTTTTCTTTAACACAATAAAAATTTCATAAGATTTTTATTTTCAGAATACAGTGGCACTGTATAGGACTTGGTTTTTGTTTTGCAGGATAGGTTGCGAACATTTTTTATTGGTATTATTGGATCACTTTTATACAAATTCTTTTTTTTTGGGGAGCCGGACATAAAGAAAATACAGTAATTCTGATAGTATTTTTTATTTTATTTTTCACAACTCTTACTGTGCAGTATATATGACATGACTATTTTATTTTTCCAAGTATGGAGCTACTTAAAGGGGTTGTATCATTTCATTAAATGGTTTTCAGAATAAGGGGACAGTGAAAACAAGCAACTTTGCAATGGAGTGTCAAGTGCAAAGCTGTCTCTCTGTCATTGCATTGGCTGATGGCTCTACTAATTTACACATTCTGTTCGGCTCCTCGTCATATTCACGGGTAGCACGCAATTCTGCCTCTCACACATCAGGAATAAGGTGCCGTCAACACTTCACACAGAAACACTGCGCAAGGCTAGCTTCTACAATCAGAAAACAGCAGAATTGTGCCTTTGTGCCTATACTCCTGCGTGTAAACGATTAGAATGGAGACCAAGATCTGTGCTGCTCTGGATGATTTTACATAAAGGACTGGATTCACACTGTAAACAAAACTCAGCTGTGAGAGGAAGAAGAAGCATCAGGAAGCTCGATGAGTTTCATAGAAGGACTATCCTTAGACTGAATAGCAGGTGTCACGTCAGTGGAGTTGCAGTGGGTCCCTGGACTGCCCTACCCAAGCCCCACTAGTCCCTGCCTACCTTGGGCATGCTGCCAAGGAGGCAGACCCCAGCTAGACGACAGCCCCTAACACTGCTAAGTGCAGGGCCGTCAGGGAAAACAGCAGATCAATCATTCCGGTCGGTAACGGTGTGGGTAACCGGATAAGCCAAGAAACGTAATCCAAGTGAAGGTCATAGACAAGCCGTGGGTCCAAACAGTTGGTAGGAGTGCAGTACAAAATCGGAGACAACATGCGAGGTCAGAAAAAGGGCCGAGGTCCTGAAACACAGGAAACTACAGTACACAAGACTACTGGTGAAACCACAAGGGAACACTTTGACAGGCAAAGCCTGGAGGAACTTGGGGAGGTTTACGAAAGTCTGCCCAAACACCGCCCCTGGCATCTGATTGGTTCAGGCATCCAGGCCCCCGATTGTCCTGATAGCTGTCACTCCTGCTCAGGGATCAGCACCTCTCCCAGATGTGTCCGAGACCAGACCTATTAAACCCTCCGCAAGGGCGTTAAACGGTGGAAGGCTGCCAGACTAACGTATCCTAACAGTACCCCCCCTTTTAGGAGGGGCCCTGACCTCTTACCTGGTCCGGTCTCTCTGGGTAGAGCGTCGTGGAATTCCCTTAATAGGATTCTGCATGAATTGATTTAGGCAGGAACCAACGACACTCCTCAGGACCGTAACCCTTTTCAATGAGTCTAGATATTCAACAGACCTTCTGTAATACCTGCGAGAGTCAATAATTCCGAGGACCACCTCAAAACTCTAACTCCCCCTTACACCCTAACCGGAAGGAGGAGCGGTTTAGCAGGTGGAATAGCGGATGGAATGTACCTCTTAAGGATGTGACTGTTGAAAAACATTATGTTCACCCGGAAACAGAGGGTAACTATTTTGAGCCATTAGGCACAGGATTAATTCACATCACCAGAATAGACATAGAGTGTCACACACAAAGCGCGGCACGCAAGCTTTCCAGAGGGGACCATTTCTAAACTAAGATTCTGGGTAGACAGCCAAACCTGAGATCCCTAACATTTAAAATCCTCCAGCACAAAAGCGCCCCTAATCACCTTTTCCTTCTGGATTCTTTATCTGGTGTTTGCCAAGTTCTTCTGAACTTGGGCCCAGAGCTAGTGCACAGATCCGTTACACGATGACATCCAACCCCACTATGAACATATGTAGCGCCGGAAACTGATGCATGTCTAGTGATGGAAGCTGTAAGTGCAAAAATCGGAGAAACACCATACGAGCTACTAGCCTGAGTATTAATAGCAGAATTCTACCAAAGGAAAATACTATCACCCAGTCTCCCTGCAGATCGAGACAAAAAAACGGAGTTTTTTGCCGTAACAGTTTGATTCACGCCTCTCCGTCCGCCCATTGGTCCTCAGGGTGTAAGTCAGAAGAGAAGGACATGGTGAACCCAGAGCCTTACAGAGCGCTCGCTCAGAAAAATGAAACAAATTTGAAAACTATCAGGCACAATATTTTCGGGTAGTCCATGCATTAACAATACTGTCTGATGAAAAGTTCCGCAGCTTTTTGGACGACGGTAACGCTTTTAACGGGAAACAAATGGCACATCTTACTAAACGATCAACTACCACCCAAAAAACTTCTTGCCCCTCAGAAGGATATGCAGATGCGAGTCCATAAAATCCATGGAGATGTTACAACACGGACGGTCCGGTATAGGAGAAGTAGGGGCTCAAAGTTCAAACCAGTAGGGCAGAGTTCTATGGGAACCTTTGCCCGAAGCACAGGTCAGCAGGCTTTGTTACATATGCCCACACATCACGGTAACAATGATGGCCACCAGAAATTTCGGGAATTGAGTTCTCTTTGTGCCAAACCCTCCGGTATTCACAGAATAACATTGAATCTGTTATTATTTTAATAATCGTAACCGAAACTGAGTGGGGACAAAGACCTTAGAAACAGGACAATCAACAGGTCCTCATATCCTTGGTGTGTCTTGAATCTACCATGCTAAAGTCAGGGAGATGGGAATGAGACAACGGTCTCTTTAAGTAAAATGGGCACTGGATCATCCTGAGGTGAGGTCGCGACAAAGCACAGAAACTCAAGACAACGCATCCTCTTTAAACATTCTTAAGAACCGGGTTTGGTATGTACCACAACAGTTAAAATCGAATGTAAAGCGAACAATGACCAACGCGCCTAACGAGGGTTCAACCTTTTTAAGCATTCTCTAAAAAAGGTAAAAGGTTTCTTATGATCCGGCTGGTGAACCGAGGACTTGGTGTTGGCAACCTCGAGGAAGTGGCGCATTTATCTCGAAAGCCACTAAAAGCGAAACAATTCAATGGCTCCCGACATCATAGTTCCTCTACGTCAGAAAGATTTTACGGGAAAAGAAGGCACATGTTGGGAGAATGGTTAAGGAGCCCAACCCCTGAGATAGAAACTGCCCCGCCCATAAACTCCGAAGCGTCACCTCAACGATGACAGGGTTTGGGTATGAACGGCTGTGAACCAACAACTGGGCTGCAACAAAACACTAACATTGAGCTTTTTCGAAATGCCTCATAAGGCCTCTGGTTGCCACGTTAACTGATAATTAACCCCCCTTTTTAGTCATATCAGATAATGGCCGGGAACCTAGAACAGAAAAATTACAAATTACATTTTCCATTAATAAATTGGCAAAAGCCTAAGGAAACCACTGTAAGGCTATTCACGGGAGGACGGCGGAACCCAATCGAGAATAGCTTGAACCTTCCCAGGATCTCCAAACGGTGAATGAGTTCGGAGTCAACACTATATACCCCAGAAAAAGGTACTCTGAACCCCGAAAACACATTTCTCACAAGATTCTACATAACAAATCTGATTTTACCTTCCAGAATATGAGCGCAAAACGTGTCTGTTTAACGTGGACGACCAATCCTGTCGAATAAATTAAGATGTCAATACCAGAATAAACAACCATACAGAACCAATGAGATCTCGTAAAAACATCATTTACAAGGAAACTGGAAGACCGCAGGAGAAGCATTAACAACACAGCCGAAAGTGGCAATAACCAGATATTCAAATGGCCCTACCAGGGTATCAAAGTAGTCAGTCTATCCATACGTCCCCCTCATGATTCGAATAACAGTTATAACCCTCCTGAAGCATCCAGTTTGGAGAACCACTTATGCCCCTGTAATTTGCTGCGAATTAGAACAGGTCGGGGAATCAAAGGATACGGGTATTTGGTTTTAACCTTTCCTTATTGAGTTTCCGGTAAACAATCAAGGGCAGAGACTCCCATCTTTTTTTCTTGACAAAAAAGAGACCCAAGCACCCATTAGGCGACACCGATGAGCCAGGAACATGATGCTTTTCTGTAAACTTCTGCAATGAACTGCTTCATTGGTGGCAAGTACCTCAGACCAGACAGATTGAATATCCTGGCCCATAGAAATTTCACCCCAGGCAATAATTCAATTGGCACAATCATAGGACCTATGTGGGGGTAATCTCTCAGATTGCACCTAGAAAAAACCTCTGCCAAGTCCTCGATAAGGCAGAAATCTGTTCAATCTCCACATTACCACAGATGATCGGAAGACATTGATTAATGCATTGTTTACCCCACCTAATCAATTCTCCAGAATTCCAATCAGGGTTGTACTTCTGAAGCCAGGCGTGCAACCCCAAACACTACTTCAGCGTGTAAGCCTCCATGATATACACAGCAATACAACCTCTCATGTGCATAGGATCCCACCAGACATCTCAAGCTCAGAGTGCAATGTTTGAATCTTGCCTTGTTGGGGGCCCAACGGGTGGAATCTACGCCACAACCTGAAAAGAATGCAGACTAAGGCCTCCATGGAAGCCCAGACGCTTAGCGAACGATGCGTTCACAAAATTGGAAGCTGATTCCGAATCACAAAGGCAACTCATGGAACCAACCTGGAAAGATACGAAATCTTAAACTGGGAAGCAATAGCTTCTTTTTGACACTCGTTTGGAAAACATATCTTTCACGCCTAGGTGACCCTCCCGCTAATCACCAGGCACTGAGTCGTTCCGCTGGGTCCTCTTGTTGGCGTCACTCACTGATGCGACGTGGGATACTGTGGTCACGGACTGGGCCCGACAGAACGAGGCTCCTAATTGCATAGGCCCTCGGGGGGAAATCTCAACATTAGGGGTCCTGGAGTTGGTGAACAGACACAGGCAAGTGGAAGTAAGCGCGGGTTGCAAAGTGTACAAATATCTTCTCCCATGCATCTCTCCCTAAACCGTCTATCCAGGCGTACGGCCAAAGCGCAAATAGCTCATACAGTGTGCCAGGGTTGGATAAGCCACCAACAGTTCATTTACATGGTCCGCTAACCCCAATCTGAACTGGCACCTAAGGGCTGCGTCATTCCACCCCGACGGAACACACCAATGTCGGAACTTCGAACATACTCTCCATCGTCCTCTCTGCCACGTCTTAGAGCGATGGTTGAGATTTTTCTCAGCTACCTCACCTCCTATCGTGATCGTCAAGAAGCCAGACATACGTCCAAGCGGCGTAGCGAAATAGAACGGGTCCACTGCGTGAAGAATAAGCGTCGGAGTGAACGGGGTAGTGAAAAGCCCATTTCTGAGAGGACCCTTGGATAGAGACATATCAGAATTTCCCACCCATACTGCTCCTGCATGTACCCTGATGTACGTGGCGGAAGACTGAATACAGACAGCATCCCTCCTTAACCCCGTACCGACAATCTCTACTTTATGGCCGTACTCAATACGGCAATGCGTCCGGGTCTAGGCGGGATCCCGCAAATTGCCGTATGAGTACTTTCAAGGCGTACTGCCCGGCAAGATCGCGGGCATGGAACCAGCGTAGTATAAAAATACTCGCGCTAGGCATCATGCCGCGTAGTCCCCACGGCACGGAGAGAGCTCCTGCCAGCGGGGGTTAAACCCCCCGATGTCACGACATCACAGCTTGCGGGCGACAGGAGTGATGCTCCTGCTTGCCCCGCATCCCGGAGAGTAACGCGTTCAGCTCGGTTACTGGTCTCCGAACCAGACAGCCCGGACCGCTGAATGAAAGCATCCGGGTTGCTGGTGACGTCACGATGCCCCCAATGCATTGTTGGGCAGCGTGACTGACAGTTGCCATGGAGACCACAACATAAACAGAGCTATAAAGCAGTGTTTGACTCCTAATGCGCATGAACTATCTGACGATCGTTTATGCAATTCCCCTGGGGAAAAGGTGTAAGCAAAAGTGTGAAAAAGATTTAAAAAAAAGTGTAAAAAGTAAATACACAAACACACAAAAAATAAAATAATAACACTGTACATCGCCCTTTTCCCCTTTACAAACGCCATCGCCCGATAAAAGATAAAAATAAATAAAGTACCCATATCTTGGGTTATTGGCCGCGTGCGTAGCAGACCCATCCCTATAAATCTAGTCCCATGATTAATTAAACCGTAACGGTGTGAAGCCCATGAAATAAAAACCACCAAAAAACAGTCACAAGAATTAGCGATTTTTGTGTACATCCTCAGCTACATAAAATGGAGTAAAAAAAGTCATCAAACTCAATGATCAACAACTAAGATATGCCAATTAAAACGTCAGTCATCCCGCAAAAATAGAAGTCCTTACACAGCTTCTGTATACGGAAAAATTAAAAAGGTTTCTGGCATACATTAAACGATAGCGATGCATAAATAATTGTTATTACACAATAAAAACGACTTCTTTTTTTTCAAAAAAATTGTGCTTTCAAATAAAAAAGAACCAACATACATTGGGTAACAACGTAATCGACACAACCTACAGAGTAAAACTAACTTGTCACGGATACTGCACGGTGAACCTATTAAAAATAAAAATAAAAAACACTGCTAGGATTGCAGTATTTTCTCACCTGCCCTTCCAAAAAAGACTGGATTATAAAAAGCGATCACAAAAGTCTAGTTCCCAACAAGTGTTACCAAATAAAAACGACCAACTCATCCCGCAAAAAAAAGTCCCTTATACAGCTCCATAAACAGAAAAATAAAAAAAGTTACTGTGGCATCCTCATACTGCGGCGATGCAAAAACTTGTTTTTCCTTTTCAAATAAAAAGTGTATTTTAATTGTGAAAAAGCAGTATAAACATTAAAACACTATACAATGTGGTAACGCTGTAATCGTACAACCTGCTGATAAAACTAGCATGTCCATTGTATACCGGCACAGTAAAACCGCTGTGAAAAAATAAAATAAAAAAAACACTACCAGGATTGCTGTATTTGTACAAAATGCCTCACAAAAACCTTAATAAAAAGTGATCAAAGCATGCCCCTCGAAAATGTACTAATAAAAACATCAACTCATCTCGTAAAAAACAAGCCCACAAGCAGTCTCATATGCAAAAAATTAGAAAGCTATGGCTTGTCAAATAGGACAACATAAAAACGCAACTATTTTATAAAAGACCCGCTTCTATTTAAGATGTAAAAGTAATCAAAACAAAAAAAACGATATAAAATTATAAATCATTGTAATTGTACAGACCCCCATAAGTAAAGTTCATTCCCGTCATTTATCCCGCATGGCGAAATACGTACAAAATGAAGCCCAAAAACAATGGCCGAACTGCGTGTACCCCCCCTCCATATCCATGGCCCAAGCGTAAAAAAAAAAAACTACGAACACCTGTGCTCCCAATAATGCAAAAAACACCCTTAATGAGATCCCTGAGTGGTGTTTGAATCCAAAATGCGGGGGAAACCTTCTGAAAGGTTCACCTGTTCGAGTACTTTGGGGCTTTGCAGATGCGACATGGCCCTAATAAACAAAGACACCAAATACTGTGCTTCCAAAAGCCAAAATAGCGCTCAACTCCCATTGTACCCCCTGCCATGCGCCCAAACAGCATTTGCACCCACATGTAGGTGGTATTGCCGAAACATGAGAAGAAATTGGCGTAACACAATTTTGGGGCTTTATTTCCAAGATTCCTTGCATAAAAATTAAACATTTTCAATCTAAAATTGCAGATTATTGGAAAAAACATATATATTTTTTTTATTATTTCAAAGCAAACCTAAAAAAATTGTGAAACGCCGTGTCTGTGGGATCCTAATACGCAGCATACACCCCTGGAATATATTACCTTCAAGGGGTGTAGTTTCCAATATGGGGTCCCTTTTTTGTAGGGAATTTATTTAATTTGGAACCTTAGGGTTGTCCGCGCAAACCTGAAATGGCCACTAAAGATATAATCGTAATGAAATGTGAGTCCCAGAGATCCAGTAAGGTGCTCCTACCATATTCTGGGGCTTGTGGTTACTGACAGCCCAAATAATCACTAGGCCATTATATGGGATATCTCTGAAAAACGTCAAGAAATCTGGTGAATCAATAATAATTTGCATTTCCCTGAACACATTTACCAATATTCTCTTGTCAATAATGTCCTATAAATTTAAATCTTCAAAAAAAAATGAAATTATGAAAATTTCACGTCCACCTTCTGCTTTAATTCCTGTGAAACAACCTAATGGGGTTATAACAACCTAAATGGCGTTACATGAATACTGTAAGAGGGTTGAAGTTTCTAGATTAGGGTCATTTATTGCGGGTATCTAACATACAGGTGGCAACATCAAAGTCACGGTTAGAACGGACTGGTCCCTAAAAATGTATATTGCAAATTTTCTTGAAAAGTTGAAGTTTTCTAAGAAATTTATAAGACCCCTCATGTCGTAAAAAAAAAAAAACATTTAAAAAAAATATGCCCAAACTACAGCAGGACATATGTAGAGCAAAGTTTATTAGAACTATTTCTGAGTGGAATAACTATCTGTCTTACATGCAGAAAATTTTTATTGAAGTTTGAACTATGGATAAGTTTTTTCACATTTTTCACGATAAATTTGACATATGTTTTACACAAATATAAACGAAGCATATTTTAGGACCAAAATTTTCTTACTATCTTAAAGCCACGAATGTGTCCCGACGAGAAAACAATCTCTGCAATCACAGTACGATAGGTTAAAGTGACACAAAAAGTTATTCTCAACATCAAGGTGTCAAATGACAGATTACTAAGAAAATGCGGGGCACTGTCAGAGAAGGCCAAAACTGGCTCCGCAGCGGTAAGGGGTTCTTAAAGCACGAAAAAAGGTCCTATTCTGTCCCCTGAGAACCTCTTGGTAACATGAAAATAGGGGTTTCAAGCAAAAGGGGGAAGTGATCGGAGGACTCGCCCAGACTAGTGTCAGGCGATTGCGTTGAGATATCGAGATCGATCGATAGTCGATAGTCGGCCGCTACGATAAGGTATTCTTTCGCGATAGTGAGATCATCTATTAATGCGCGATGACCATTAAAGTCTATGGGAGAGGCAACAAACACCTTCATTAAGTTACACCCAAACAAGGCATGGAGAAGCTGAAATTTAACATACCACAAGACAGTCAAATGGATACGTGCTACATCTTAGGCAACACACTTAGGTTATAAAAGTCCCAGAAAAAAGTACAACATACCATATTACTATCCCGTCTCGTGATACCACAGCCTGAACCTTAGAACCTGCAATCACCACAAATTAAAAAGTGAGCCAGAAGGCGAGTATGAATTTATGCGGAACCATCATGTTACTTGGAACTGGACCTGAATATCCCTGTCCTGAACGCAGCATGAGCCCCAAACCTGCATGACCACCCAAAATTATAAAAAGTGACCGGCAAAAAAGAGTCCTTTCAACCACCCATTTTGTTAACATGGACACTAACTATATCTGTCCTTTACCGCAGAATACCTATTAACCTGTCGACCCACAAGTTTCAAAAAGATGTCCGAAAAATGAGTCTTTCAACCACCATTTTAGTTGAACTAGGACATGCGACTATACCTGTCCTGGGCCACAGCATGAGACCCCAAACCTGCATGACCCCCACATTTAAAAAGTGCCGGAAAAAGGAGTCTTTCAACACCACTTGTTAGTTGAACTGTACATTGACTAACTGTACCTGGCCACAGCATTAGAGCCCCAGACCTGCATGACCCACCACATTTAAAAGTCCGGAAAAAGGATTGCCTTAAACAAACCATTTTAGTTGGAACTGGACATTGAACTAAACCTGCCTGGGCCAACAGCACCTGAGCCCCAAACCAGCATGACCCCCACATTTAAAAAAGTGCCAGAGGAAGAAAAGGAAGTCTTTTCAACCCACCATTTTAGTTGAACTGGACATTAGACTATACCTGTCCAGGGCCACAGCAATGAGCCCCAAACCTGCATGACCCCCAATTTAAAAAGTGCCGTCAAAAGGAGTCTTCAACCACCATATTATATGAACTGGACATTGACTATACCTGGTCCTGGCCACAGCTATGAGCCCCAAACCTGCATGACCCCCACATTTAAAAATTGCCGGAAAAAAGGAGTCATTTCAAACCACCATTTTAGTGTTCACTGACATTGACAATACCTGTCCCTGGGCCACAGCATGACCAGAGCCGGAGTTCACAGTGGGTGCGGTGAAAGCCCCAGGCTGGCGTCCGTCATCTATTACACGCAGGTTTTTAAAATGCCCTGAGCAAGACCGCAGCAACGAAAACTGTCGGTCTGACGCAGAGTGCGTAAAAAAGCGGACAAGATGAGAACTCCAGCACCTTCCCTCTGTACACAGTACAATACCTTGGGTAAGCGCTTGCCCCTCCGTATGAGTGTGGGACCAATTGGGATCTTCACATGGCAATACTGTGTGGTTAACGCTCCTGTATACACCCAGGTGCCTTTATCTTGCGCATTCTTTTTCTCATATTTTACTCAACGTGCTGGGAGCGAAATGCGGTCTCTGATAACTTTGTTCTTCATGTCTGAGCTCCATACTCCATTTTCCTCCTGAAAAACCTACATCTGGGCAAGTTATCCTGTACCTCACCTCATGTTACATTCACCAGAAGGAATTATTTTAAACACAATTTTGGTACATGCTAGTTTTTATAGAACTATTAATTCTAGAAACACTTTTTTAAAAATAGGATGGAATCCCACCAGCTTTGTTTCTCTTTTTTCATTCGTATAAATGGGTTGTCCTCAATACAGGGAATTGAACGCTATGTTAAATCACATCTGACAGGCAAAAACAAGTCATTTTAGCGAATAGTGTCCAATTAACACATGTCCCAACCTATACATCCTGTTTTCTACAGCACCATCACCCTTGGACCACTACTTGACAATTGTGAAGAACAAATAGTCTGTCAAGAAACAACATTTTTTAGAATAGGACCTTAGTATAGCTGCAGTCCACAGCAAGAATGCCACCAAAAAATTCAAAGCTGACCATGAGCCACTGTTTGGGCAATTGTGGAAGAGACAAATAAACATTGATTAGAAACAACATTATTTATTAGAATAGGAACACTTAGTAAAAGCTGCATGTCACACAGCAAAAATGCCCCAAAAACACTCAAAGCAACACACCCTTGAGCCACATTCTGCGTCAATTGTGAAAGAACAAATGGTACTGTTAGCAACAACATTTTTTTTATAATAGGAAAGCCTTAGAAATGCGCTGCAATTTCAAAGCAGCATGACCCAAAAGAAATATATAAAAACAGATGACTCATACTCCAGACCACTTATTAAGAAAATTGTGAGGGGAGAAAGGCAACTTAAGAAGCATCTATTTCTTGTTACAAAGGAACCAGAGATTATTCTGCTGAGTATCTCACAGCTACTTGACCCCAAAAAAATTATAAATATGAACTTCTCAGCCACTATTAAAAAATTGTGAGGGAGAAATGCCACTTAGAAGCCACATTTCTTGTTCCAAATGGACAGAATTCTATAAGGCTGTCTATCTTCCACAGCAAACATGACCCCTAAAAAAATTATAAAGATATGAACTTCTACAGCCACTATTAAAAATGTCTGAGGGAGTAAAATGGCCACTTAGAAGTCACATTCTGTTCCAAAGACCATAGATTATTAGCAGTATCATCACAGCAGAACATAACCTACAAAACCATTGACAATGCGCGAAAACATCTTAAGATAAAGTGAGTGAAAGACTGAGATGTCATGAAACCTTGCTGTCTAATAAACAACCTCCTCACAGCAAAACCAGCAAAATGAACTGAGTTGTTAAAAGAGAAAACTAAAATTGCAGCAAGAAAAATGACGTGCATTTTAAAAAAAAAGAATTCAAGAGTACCAATTCTGTATTTGAAAAGGAATGTGAAGTAGAACTGCCAAACTATCCGGTACCAGTCTTCAAATGGGGCCGACAAACATCATCAGAGAATCCATTCCGATACATCTAGATGACAGTTCAAATGTATCCACATAATACTTTGGGAAAGCCTGATGCGTTTGTCCTGTAATGACTCCTCCAGCTGTGCTGAAGTGTCCGCTCAGATATGACCGCCTCCTATGGCGTGACGAGCCAGCTCGGGGCCATTACGTCCATTTTGGATACCTCAGCAGTCTATGGGTCCGGAACACATGCAAAAACATCGGTGTGAGACCGCATATAGCCGTGGCGCACCCATTATCTTAAGCCTGAATCTCTGTGTTTGGATGAGTGCCCCTGCAATTGCATGCGATGGAGCAGGTGGTAAACAAAGATTGCCAGAAGGATTCACCCATTAGCAGCATCTGACCACCTGCCTGCCTGCTGGCCAGCAACGCCTACTTGGCACCTCTACTGCTGTCACGTCGCTGGATGGTTTGTCTTCCACGTGACATTTGGGGAACGTGAATCGACGCAACAGATGTCTCCTTTTAGATCAATCAGCAGGTCTCCATTTCCTGCTATTTTACTCTCATATTGGGTGGTGGAAAGGAAAGTGCTTGAATATTTTTGTTTTTGTACCGGGATCCGAGGAGGGTGGCCGACCCAGTAACTGTTGTTGCATTTTGATGGCCCTTAAATGCGAGGTGATCATGGTTGAGGGAAATGGAGCATCCAAGCACTCATTTTGAGAGATGGAGCCTTGAATTTCCCAAGCCTCTGGGTCAAGGCGCCTAGCAAACTGATCTTCCTCATCTATCCTCCTCCGCCTGCAAATTTGCGCCAACATCTTTCCAAGGCAGGACGTCGTAACACGCGTGCTCTAGGAATACCTCCTCCTCTCTTCTCCTCCGCTGCCTCCGGCACAGCTTCAACACAGCCCCTGACTTGCCTGAGATGATGCACCCTGAGAGCTGATGCGCCACCTTGCACTAGCTAACTGGACCCCGAACCACTGCCTAATGAAGAACCGATAGAATTGTGAACTGTCCCGGGCACTATGTGGATTTTTTACGAGAGAAAGGCTCCGTGTCCGCATCTGTGTCCGCGTCTCACTACCGTCGCTGCGGGAACCTTTGTTTCAAGGTGTCCAAACGATCGTTCCAGAAACTAGATCACACAATGCTCTGCAGAACAAGGGCATTGTCCGCACTGACCATTTTTGGGTGGCTCTCTTCAAAACTGTGGCAAGGATGGTGCAGAGCCGTCTTTCACCTCCTCCACAGCTCGGTGGTTCAACACCCCAGTCCCGTACCGCTGCTTGTCAGGACCATGTGTCAACTTCGTACACGCGTAATGGAGCATTCTATGCGCTGCTGCACACAAGATCGAGACTGGAGCAGTGAGGGTGGAAATTCCCAGCGTGTTGCCTACGTCGAACAAATGAGACGGTTTGACGGGGGAGGCCGGCTGACGCTGCAAACGCAGCACAGGCGGACTAAGCAGGTGCGAACGGCCGGAAAGTGGCGAAACTCGAGACCTCGAGACCTTCTTCAGCAGGCAGATCCCAGACCGGCGGGTAGTCCTCTTTAGAATTTCACTGGACAGCAAAGGTTCATGACATTGATCCCAGGTAACAAGGATGATGTCTGCCAGCCTACCGATCCTTAAGGGTAGCGCCACGCAGATTTCGCCCGTTTCTATCCGCACACCACCTTGGGCCTGGCACACAAAGGTTCTTGTCACCCAGCCGCGCGTCGGGATTCGTTGCTTAGAGCCGTCACAGCTCCTGACGCTGTGTGGTGGACGGTCTCCAAAGCACGAATTAATTTCAAACACAGGCCTGGGTGTCCTCTCTGAGGCACGGTATGCCCACCAGAGTGACCTTAGGGGGAAAAGAGATCCCTGCACCCATCCCTGCAGTTTTTGAAGACGCGTGCCGCCGAGCCTGAGAGCCACCGACACCCCCACGAACCATACCACGCCAGCTCAACCCAGTGAGCTGGTCACAGAGAATATAGTCGGACCTTGGCCGTGCTTACTAGTCCATGTTCGGTGGTAGAGATGGAATTTCTCCAGTACACAGATGCAGACAAAAGCGCTTGAGAGATTTTTAAGAGACTCGTGCACTGGCACAAGGGCAGGGCAAAACGGCTTTTCTGGCAAGAAAATGCCTGGTCCAGGCATCTAGGTATTGGGGAGGCAGTGCGAGGGCCATGACCGTGGCGGAACCCCATCTGTGCCACCAGACGGAAAGGCAACATTATCCAAGGCCAAAAGCCTGCAAAAAAAGCCGACATTCAGGCTATTTGGCAGTTGGGATGGGTTTGGAGTTAAAGTGTTTCATATCTTCTAGCTCCCAAACTGAGAAGACAGAAGTCTTGCTGCTAAGACTGCCGCTGTACGACGTGCAGTGTCGTCAAACTAGGCGGAAGGAGAAGGGTAGGATGGACGTCTCTCTGGTGTGAACTGGTCGGTACTCGGGCGACGGTGGAGGCTGAAGCGGAGGCTGATCCCTGATCATGACTCTGGAGAGACAGTAAGAGCTGCTGTGGAATCTTCAGGTGGTGGGGAGGATGAGGATAGCACGGAGACAAAGGGTGTGACTGTGGTCAGAGGTCCCGGCGTCCGGCATTGCCCTTTTTGGCAAAGGGTGTTCCCTTGCCATTTG
Organism: Phyllomedusa bahiana; assembly: GCA_025379985.1. NCBI lineage: Eukaryota > Metazoa > Chordata > Amphibia > Anura > Hylidae > Phyllomedusa > Phyllomedusa bahiana. The sequence continues at coordinate 67,040 of JAODAL010004704.1, read as the reverse complement.
CAAACTCAAGCATTTCGCTGCATGCGATGGACAATACATGATGGATATGGGGGGGTGTGATAACCACTACAAAGGACTCTTGCCTCAACTAAAGCTTTTACGGCAAAGGCGGCATATTACATCAGACATGGCGACTGAATCAGTGGCTTGCATCAAACGAAGGGCCCCGGACTTTGTAGGCAGGGATCCTGGACCTTTTATGACGCGATCAAGCAGGTAGCGGGGTTTGCGCTGGACCGCGTATGGCTGGACAGGAAATCACATCAGCGGACTATCTGTGTACCTGCCCTCTCCCTTTTATTGCGTGGCGAGGACCCCGTATTGACACTACCCCATCGTCTCTCCTCCTCGTCACACTGATGAAGCGATCAGCAATGCCAAATACCGAACGGAAAAAGACCTGGAAGGGATCACGCAAGTGTCGTCATCATCATCATCAATCAACACAGGTGACTTGGTCGTCCTACACTTCGAGCATTCCAGAAGCTGGCGGGCTAACAAGACAAGGGGCGACTGCGCAAGGCGTGATGCCACCGCACCGAGATTATTGTTTGCCGATTACCCGGCTTCGCTTCACTCCTCTTGATGGCATCAGTAACTGGGCGTCAGAGCAGACAAATCATCCTCTTGATCTTTTAACATGACCTTCTGACCCCACCGCATTTGTTCCATACAAAAGAGGTACCCTTCAAGACAAAGGATTATCCACATTGGTGGGTACACGAGTTGACAATTTGGGCTAGCTTCATGTTGGACGTGATGCTTGATGATAGCTGATGACGACAATTTGGTGTGCCGTGGACGTGCGAGACCGAGGAGGTAAGACTGCTAGATGCAGGTTGCATTAACCACGAAGGACAGATTGGCGACGATGTTCGATACTTAGATTCACATGCCCTGACCCATTCGATGTGACAAGGCTGACGGTCCTGCAACTGACGGCATCCTGCTGGCATGCGTGTTGTCGCCAGCACTGGGCGAAGGACACGCTCTCTTGTACCTCACCCATCCATGTGCTACCCCCCGTCTATTGCCGCTTACCAACCCTGCACAGTTTCCCTCCATGGTTCCAGAAATATAAACACATGAGTTGAGAACGGAAAGAGAATAGTTTTGGAAAGTCCTCTTATTAAAAGACAAGGCGGCACATCACAGCTATTCTCAAAATCCCGTCTAATCAACAATATTGCTGGAAACTCAAATTTCAACTGCAAGGGGCATAAACAACAAATTCTGACTGGGCTAAAGTCCAAAAAGCCACGTACCTGTTATGTTTTGGTAACTAATAAACGGTAATTTTTTGCACCTTTTCATTCCACCGATGGTGAATATAGAAATGATGCTGTTTTTGAGATTTACGTAGATGCTGCTTCAATGAAAACATGCTTGTGTGTGACAAAAGACATACAAAAAAACCACTAACTGTTATGTTTTGCGGATATAAACGGTATTTTTTAACACCTTTTATCAAATTACCACCTGTGGTGAAATATAGAATTGCTGACTTTAAGAATTACAGTAGATTGCGCTACTGAACGTCATATGACACAGTCTGGGTGAGCGCAAAATTCAACAAAACACGTAAGCTTATGTTTTGATATAAAAACGGTATTTTTTTGCACGCTTTACATTACACCTGTGGTGTGAATACTAAACTGCTGTTTAAGATTTACGTATGATGCGCGTCAATGAACAGTGCTCAAGTCAAAAAAACACGTAACTGTTATGATTTTTGACTATAATAAAACGGGTATTTCTTTGCACTTTCAATTCACCTCATGGATGAATAAGAATTTTGCTTGTTTTAATAATTTACGTAGATGCTTGCGTCAATGAACAGGACTGAGGTGTGCAAAAGTCAAAAAACACTAACGTTATGTTTTAGCGGCAATATAATAAACTGAGATTTGATTGCACCTTGCAATTCACCTGTGGTGAATAAAGAAATTGCTGTTTTAAGATTTATTAGATGCTGCCGTTCAATAGAACACTGCTGGGTGTGCAAAAGATCAGAAAAACAAACGTAACTGTTAAGTTTTGAAATATAATAAACAGTTTTTTTTTGCACCTTTCATTCACTCTGTGGTGAATTATATAATTGCTGTTTTTAAGAATATATACGTAGATGCTGACGTCAATTAAGAGTGCTGGTGTCAAAAATCAATGAAAACACGTACTGTTATGTTTTTGATATAAATAAAACAGTATATTTATATATCACCTTTCAATTCACCTGTGGTGGAATATCAAATTGCTCGTTTTAAGATTTACGTATGATCTAGTGGTGGCGGGCGTCAATGAACAGTGCTGGGTGAGCAAAAGACAAAAAACACGTAACTGCTTCAATGTTTTGATATACAACTAACACCGGTACTTTTGTTTGCACCTTTCCAATTCACCTGTGGTGCGAAATATAAGAATTGCAGTTATCTAAGAGTTACGTAAATTGCTGCGATCAATGAAACTATGCAGGAGTGTGCAAACGTCAAAAAAAACAGCGTAGACTGTTCTGTTTCTTGATATAATAAACGGTATTTTTTGCACTTTCATTCACCACTGTGGTGAATATAGAAATTGCTGTTTTAAGATTTACGCTAGATTGCTGACGTCAATCTAAACAGTGAGCTTGGGTGGTGCAAAAGTTCAAAAAACACTAACTACGTTTATCGTTTTGACATATAATAAACGTTAATAATTTTTGCACCTTTCAATTCACCTGTTAGGGTGAATATAGAAATTGCTGATTTTAAGATTTACGGAGATGCGCTGCGTCAAATGAACAAGTGCTGGGGTCGCGCAAAAAGTCAAAAAAACACAGTAACTAGTTTACAGTACTTGAATATAATAAAAAAAACCCCGTTTATCTTTTGCACCTTTCAATTCACCTGTGGTCAATATAGAATTGCTTGTTTTTAAGATGTTAACGTAGTACATGCAGCGTTCAATGCAAACGTGCCAGGCTGTAAGCAAAAGACACAAAAAACACGTAACTGATATGTTTTGATATAAACAAACGGTAATTTTTTGACACCTTTCAATTCAACCAGTGGTGAATATAGAAATCAGCTGTTATTTAAGATTTACGTAAATGCCTGCGTCAATAGCTCAAGTGCTGGTAGAGCGCAAAAGTCAAAAAAACACATAAACTGTTATGTTTTTAGATATAATAACGTATTTGTTATTTGCACACCTTCAATTCACCTGTGAGTGAAATATACTAAATGTGTTTTAAGATTTACGTAGATAGCTGCGTCAATCGAACAGTTGCGGGTTGCGCAAACAAGTCCCAAAAAACACTAACTGATGGATGTTTTCGACGAATTACCCGTATTTTGGGCCCCCAAACAAAAAACCCAACCTGTGCTGACTACAAGATTGCTGGATTGATAATTTAAGGTGACAAGGTGGATATATCAACAGTCCACATTCTAATGGGTTAAAATTTAATCACCAATACTGAATGTATACTGATTAATAAAAGTGGAGTTTTGCAGCTAACAAAGAGACTGCAGTTACTAGAACATAATGTTTATCCCCATATAAGTTCAGGCAGCCAAGTATCCAAGAAATATTTCAATAGCTAAACTGTTAATAATAAAGATCATTCTACTACAAAGACTAACACTAATCTATGTTGAACTTTATTCCCAGTTTTTCTTTATAGATAAGAGCATTGTCTGTGTTCGCGCTGCCGCGGGGGGCCCCCCCCCGCTCCCACCAGCCGTGGAATTTACAGCGGTAGATGCTGCCTTTAAAATTCACTGCTAACTACATAAAATCTCAAATCTCTAATCTAACTAAATAGAAGATCACAGGCATCGATACAAGAACACACTAATAGTAGAGGTTTCTCGTGCAGAAATAGACCTAATTTCGCTGAGCTGGGTTGGCCGACAGGCAGAGCGCAGGGTTCCATATTCCCTATGAGACGCTGAGATGACAGCTGAATGCTGAAAACCAGGAAAAGCTGTTCATATGTAAAACGTAGGTCATGTGATTTTACACAGAGACCAATATCGAGCAAACCATACACATTCCACAGTATGATGTCGCACACACAACTCACCCTGCTCTATTCTGTAATGTTGATTTTGCAGTCCGCCAAAAGTTACAGAGAAGCGCCAAACAAGGCGCGATCTAAAATAGAACTGATGCACAGATTTTAAACCTTAAATTATCGCATGATACTGGAAATTTTCGATCACCAATACAAAAGACCTTGCCCGATTTCAACTTTGAGCGATACAAAATCGCTCAAAACACTACAGCAGCCATCCGGAAGGGGGTACCCTGGGACTGTCTACCTACTGCTGCACTCATCAGTGGCACAATCCTGACTCAACCGGGTAAGCCCTGCATCCAGCTCTACTACTGGCAGATCATGGGGTTCATGGTGCGTGGAGACAGAGAAATATCGGCCTGTCAAACTGTCCATGTGCAGAGCGGTGCAAGTGGGGCCCTGACTGCCACCCAGCCCATTGATCCCCAGCCTACTTGGCTTGCTGCCCTATGGAAGGCAGACCCCAACTGGATCTGACAGGCCCCTACGCTGCTAAGTGCAGGGCCGTCAGGGAAAACGCAAAGTCAATCAGTCCGGGTCAGTAACAGTGCTGTAACGGATAAGCCAAGAAACGTAATTCAAGTGGAAGGTCAGAGACAAGCGAGGTCAGAAACAGGCCGAGGTTAGAAACACAGGAAGACTACAATGCACAAGACTACTGGGAAACCACAAAGGAATACCTTTGACAGGCAAAGCCTGGAGGAACTGGGGAGGTTTAAAAGGTCTGCCCAGACACCGCCCCCGCAGCTGATTGGTGCAGCATCCAGGCCCTCTGATTGGTCCTGAGAGCTGTCACTCCTGGCTCAGGAGCAGCACCTCTCCCAGGATGTGGTCCAAGACAAGACCTATTAACCCTCGCAGGTCGTTGCATTAAACCGGTGGATGGATGCCCAGACAAACGTATCCTGACAGCAGGCCTGTGGTATGTAACAAACAGCTCTTACAAAATAAGACTGCATAGGGAGAGGAACAACACAGTGACATGTGGACTCAGACAGAAGGGGGGGAGAGCACACTGACTCAGGAGCGAGCATAAACAGTGAAGGGGGGGATGATGTCATCCCCCTTCAGTTAAATACCCAGCTGGGAGGTGAGGAAATGCCCTTGGATTTTGATTAGCTGAAAAGCTGAAAGCACAATGAAACACACGAACTGATGAAGTGATAAATCCCCTTTAAGGGCTTTTTCTTTTGCAGGATGAACTTTCCATAAGTACCACTTTGGGGTTTATATGACTTTTTGATTAAAAAAAATCACCGTTCTGCCATTGCTTTTGTTTTTCTTTTGACGGTGTTGACCATTCAGGTTATATAGCAGACTTATAGGCTAGGTTATGTACTTTTTTATTTGTTTACCTTTTTTGGGGTAATTGTAATGGGGAAGGGTGGTGTATGTATTTTACTTTATTTGTGTATGTGTTTTTACTTTTTTTTTTACGCGGTTTTATTTTTATTTTTTTACTTTTCTTCTTTACTTTCATGCCTGAGAGCATTGTGACCTTATGGCAGCTATTGGCACCTCAAGATCGCGCCAATGGAGACAGATGGAGTTCCCTCCCTCTGCCTTTCCCTTAGATGCCGCGGTTGCAATTGATTGCGGCATGTAAAGGGTTAATCAGCACAGATGGTTACCTGCATCGATCAAGTGGGCACTGCTTTTGACTTTTATTGCTTTGCCATAAATATACATCAATCTTCAGGAACCACTTCCCAACCATGATGTAAACTTACGACAAATGATGGTAAAGGGTAGAAGCCTCACTGTTTATGATTATGAAACATTGTACTGAATAGTGTATTTTTTAATGAACATTTGTGTTGTGCCTCAGTTTTTTTGGTAGTGTCTCATTTAACATGTATTTGTGAAAAAAAGTCAAAATCCTACATTTTCCTACTATTGTACTTTGGCATAGGCTACTATTTCATACCATGCTTTTGGCCTGCATATGTCTGGTTTGCAACAAGTAGTCTTTTACTGATGCCTTTTGGAATATGTTTGACAAGATGGTGTCTCTGAATAACTTTTCTGTTTTGTCTGTTAAGTGCTGAAGAACATACAGTAGGTCACAAAATACATTTTGTCCTATTGATTAAAAAAAATATTGGAACTGCTACTAGCATAAAAAATGAAAAAGTTCACTAATTTGTTACACAAATGAGAAATTTTTATAATTTTCAGTTTTACTACTTATTTTATTTAAATGTTAATGAAATCCTGCCCCCACCCCTCATTCTTTCATCACATAATGGCTAAACTTAAAATTACCTCCGTCCTAAATGTTTTGTCTAAGTATAAGGACAACACTGTGCAGACATTAAAGTAAGTCATTCAGACTAACATAGTGATTATGTCATTGTGACCTAAAGGAAGTAGTCTGCATGGTTAACAGAATATATAAAGTTGAAGAAAAAACTCTTAAAGGAAATATGAGATGCTCCCTCAGCAAACCCGAGGCTACATGATCATGAATGGCTTTCATTTACATACACATCTGTATTATTTTTTAGAATCCCTCTAATAGTCTATGATGAATACATACAGGGATCTCAATATCTAAAATTGCATTGTGTTACAAAACTATGCAAAATAATTCCAACATATTGATACAATTTTCAGGGTTATATGTGGTGTCTGGAAAATAGTCGGGGCTAACAGATCGGATTCTTGGTGCAGTTTGTTATGCAACAGAGGGTCCTGTACACCCTGAATTTGGCCAGCTTAACTAAAAATAACTAGAAAAATAAAAATTTAGCCTTCTCACATTTTGCAAGCTATGCACTTTAAAGGGAGCCTGTCAGGTGGTTTGCTGTCCTATATGAGAGTAGAGTAGAGAAGGAGAGAAGTTGAGCTCTGTCATATTATGGTTTATATGATTTTGGAGCAGGATATGTGAGTACAAAGTATAGTAAATTCTGACTGGACTCCTTAAAGAGGACCTATGACATCCAGGAAAACCCCATGAAGTAACAGGAGACTAAAATACAAACACTTCCTTAAACATTCTTCATTAGGAAAATCAAAGCATTTCACCTGTAATTCAGTTTAAAATAATAAAAAAAGTGCTGGTACTTTAAGAGCTCTGATGTTGGGCCAAATCGGCACCTGACAGCTTGATGGATCACTATGTTTACAGTTGTGTCAACGTAACTGCTTCTGAGCTGGAAAAGTCCACTGTGAAAGGGGGAGCCAGGAAGTCTACATCATGAACACACTGATAAACTCTGGGCTGCTAGGTCTGGGCTGGATATAACACTAACAGCAGTGTAATTTAGATGTCTGTAAACCCTGTCGCCCTATGTCCTCAGTGTGTGTGCCTGCTGCACTGTATGTAGTGAGAGATTCAGATTACCCTGTACAAGCAGCTATATCCTAAGCTCCCTCTGCACAGTTGATATCTCTCAACAGAAAGTATCCCTGCTACATAAAGAGCTGTGCTAAGAAAGTGAAACAAAAATTTGTCCCCTGTAATACTGAGCTAAATTCTCTGCATTGCTAATGACATGTATTGGGAAAAGTCTTATAATTTAATCTACTATTATATTCTGTGTTTTTGTGTGAAGGTGATAGGTATTCTTTAAGTCACAGTAGGAATCCTGCTTGCCTTCTGGGGTCAGCAGTGCTTTCAGTTTCACTTTCACAGATTTTCTCTGCTTTTTACTCAGAAATTCAGCATCAAACCATATAATCCTAGATATCACAGAGCTCTCTCTCTCTCTCGCTCTCTCTCTCTCTCTTTCAATATGCATTCCAGTCTTGCTTATGATTTTCTTTTAACAGAGGTTTCCTGCTCAGTCATCTTCCATTTTGGCAAAGACAGTCACAGATGGTGCGATCTGACACTGATCTACTTTGACCTTGGAGTTCACCTCTAATCTCTATGGAAGTTGTTTTAGGCTCTTTGGTTACCATTCATAATATCTGTCTTTTTAATTTTTCATCATTTTTCCTCTCCCACTACATTTAGGAAGGTTGGCTACAATTCCATAGACCCTAAACTTCTGAAAAATATCTGTAACTGTAGTAACAAGAACATCAAGCTGTTTGGAGATGGTATTATAGCCTTGACCTATGGTATATCCTGTTTGTCTTTAATTTTCCTGGGACAACTCTCTCCTTAGCTTCCTTTGGTCCATGTTCATTGTGGTACACACCATGATACCAAATAGAAAACAGACCACTTTTTACCTTTTAAATAGACAGACTGACTGATTACAAATTTGAAGACAGCTGTGATACTAATTACAGGACAAACTTTAGTTTAACATGTCCTTATGGTTAAATCATTTTCAATCTTTTCTAGGGGAACCATCATTTTGGTACAGGCCAGGTTCTTAAGTTTGTTTTTTAACATTTTTCGGTTAAACCACAATTCAAAAGCAATGTCTTATTTTTATTAGTTGATTTTCAGGAAATTTAGCATATACACTTGAGTCTAAGCCGAGGCACTTTTCCACAAAAAACTTGGAAAACTTATTGACTCGAGTATAAGCCCATGGGTGGAAAATACAGCAGCTAATGGTAAATTTAAAAAATAAAAATTGATACCAATAACTTTATATAGGCAGGTATAGGTAGTTTCATGTCCCCCATAGGCAGTTTCGTGTCCCATAGGCAGGTTATAGACAGGTATATGTCCCCCAAGGTCAGGTTATAGGCAGGTATATGTCCCCATAGGCAGGTAATAGGCAGGTTATAGGCAGGTATATGTCCCTATAGGCAGGTATATGTCCCCATAGGCAGGTTATAGGCAGGTATATGTCCCCATAGTCAAGTTATAGGCAGGTATATGTCCCCATAGGCAGGTAATAGGCAGGTTATAGGCAGGTATATGTCCCTATTGGCAGGTATATGTCTCCAAAGGCAGGTAATAGACAGGTATATGTCCCATAGGCAGGTTATGGGCAGGTATATGTCCCCAAAGGGAGGTAATAGTCAGGTATATGTCCCTATAGGCAGGTTATAGGCAGGTATATGTCCCTATAGGTAGGTATATGGCCCTATAGGTAGGTTATAGGCAGGTATATGTCCCTATAGGCAGGTTATAGGCAGGTATATATCCCTATAGGCAAGTAATAGGCAGGTATATGTCCTTATATTCAGGTTATAGGCAGGTATATGTCCTCATAGTCAGGTTATAGGCAGGTATATGTACCCATAGGTAGGTAATAGGCAGGTATATGTCCCTATAGGCAAGTAAAAGGCAGATATAGGCAGGTATATTTCCCCATAGGCAGGTTATGGGCAGGTATATGTCCCCATAGGCAGGTTTAGGCAAGTATATGTTCCCATAGGCAGGTAATAGGCAGGTTATAGGCAGGTATAAGTACCTATAGGCAGGTTATAGGCAGGTATATGTCCTTATAGGCAGGTAAATATCCCTTACAGCAGGGTTTAAAAAAAAATAGCACATACCTCACTCCCTCGTTTCTCCGACTCCCGGGTGCTCCGTCTTCTGGCACAGACGGCGTGATATCATCTGGCCGCTCAGGCAGCGTGATGACATAGTCTGCTGCTGTCCAGAGTCCACTGCAGAGCAGGAAGGGCCCGTTCTCTGCTCCGCAGTGGTATCTTCACCTGTATGCGCTCCCAGAGGAGACGCATACAAGTGAAGAGATCTGCGACAGCGCCTGGGCCATGACAGCGCCCGGATGCTGTCAGTTTACTCGGGTTTCAGCTATATGCACTCCCTGAGAAGTTGCATGTAGCAGAAGTTTCCCTGCCGGAACCCGGGCCATCACAGCGCCCGAGTGCTGACAGTGACTTGAGTATAAGCCGAGGAGGGATTTTTCAGCTTATTTTTTGTGTGCTGAAAAATTCAGCTTATACTCGAGTATATACGGTAAATATATTATTACTTTTGTCAGATTCAAGTTATTTCAGTGACCATTTTAAGTTTTTGACGCAAAGGTGCCAACAATTTTGTCCACATTAACATGGAAGAAATATACAATAGACCTTACAAATGTAAAATATAAGAAGCAAAAATGTAGCATAGTTGGTATACAGAATTTGGTTTTTAAGAAATCTCAGCACTTTGCTTTCTCTGCTAATTTAAAATGTTTATTGAAGACGTTTTAATATCCTTGGCAGAGTCTTTGATTAAAAGATAGAAATATTTTCATGCATATTAATAATAAAATCCTAAGAATATTGTCTAAATAAATAAGAGATGTGCTAAATATACTTCTATTGAAATCTAGTAAGGATCACAATCAGTGGTATCTTAACCCCAACATAAGATAATTTGCAAAAAAAGTTGTAAAAAGTTCTTTAGTTAAAGGGGTTCGCTAGTGAAAAGAAAATATTTTCTAATTAACATCTCTCAACAAGTTAGAAACTTTTGTAATGCACTTTCATTAACATTTCTATGTGTTTCCTGTAGTTCTACATCAGCTGTTTAATGTGAGGAACTTCTGTAGTTTATGTTTATTGACACACACAAAGCAGGTCTGTGTCAAGCCTAGGAGATCAGGTGATCAAAGGGATATAGCCTTTGAAGCTACACACCTTTGGTCCTACTTCCCTAGGCTTCTGTCATGAGACAGGAGACAGGGGGCATATGCTGAAACTGGGGTTGGAACAGAGGAAGATAGACAAATCACAGAAAATGATCCTCAGGCTTGTAGTTTTACAAGGCAAAATAAATAGTTGCCATGGGGGCTGGCGCGGGAGCCGTCACCCCCCGCGGCCGCCCCCTGCCCCCAGGGGTCCGGCGCGGGTGCTGCGGCCGCCCGTGACCATCCCACTGCTGCCCAGGCTCTGGCGCCAGGTTACTTACCAGCCCACCTTCCTGTTTTCTCTGCTCCTGCCTGTGTCGGCCACCGCGCACGTACCCGCTGCTTAGGGGGCGCACGCGATGGCTGGTCTGGATTTAAAGGTCCAGCGCACCAGTAATTTGCTAATTGCCGGCCGCTGGTCCTATATATTGTACACGCCCCCTGCACTCTCTGCCAGATTGTTGGCGTGCGCTAGTAGTCTTGAGAGAGTTTGGAGTTCCGTTTCATTACCCGTGTACCAGTCCGTTTCGCTACGTTTCCTGACCTTGCCTGTGTGCCGCCCGTCCTGACCTCCTGCCTGTCCCCCACTATGTTTCTGGATTACGATTCTGTACCACGCATTTCCCTGGCCTCCATTGCAAGCAAGTCATGTCAGAGGTAGCGGCCTGGTAGCTTTACGCCGCAGCAAGTCCATCCCGCTTTGCGGCGGGCTCTGGTGAATACCGGGGGCTACTTAGACTCTGCTCCCTGGCGTGGCTTAACTATCATCGCTTGCAGTGGTCCAGCGAATCTACCAACCCGTTACAGTACAAACTGGCCATGGATTCCGCCAGGGTACCTTTGCCCGAGCTCCGGGACGTCACGGCGGCCGTCGCCCAGCAGAGCCAGCGTATTGACCAGCTTGCGGCCATGATGCAGAACCTTGCGGCCCGTCTACCTCCGCCTGCGGCTGCTGCCGCCACGCCAGCACCAGTTGCTCCTGCAGCCATGGCTCTACCTGCTCCTGCACCGGGACCTTCTCTGCATCTGCCGCTCCCTTTATGCTACGATGGAGACCCCAAGAAGTGCCGTGGCTTTATCAGTCAATGCTCCATCCACATCGAGATGTTGGGGCATCAATTCCCTACCGAGCGAGCTAAGGTGGCCTTTATAATTAGCCTCTTATCAGGGGAAGCCTTGGCCTGGGCAACTCCGCTATGGGACTGAGGAGATCCGTTGACGGCAAATCTGGAGTCCACAAGTCCCTACAATTAATCTCTCGCTACTATTGGTGGCCCACCCTTGCTCAAGATGTTAGAGAATTTGTCCTGGCCTGTACCTCCTGTGCCCGTAATAAAGTCCCTCGTCTCAGACCCGCGGGTCTGCTTCAGCCTCTCCCGGTGCCTGAAAGACCTTGGTCCCATGTAGCCATGGACTTTGTTACTGACCTCCTGGCCTCCTCTGGAAACACGGTCATCTCGGATAGGGGGGTCCAGTTTGTGTCGAAATTTTGGCGGGCTCTGTGTGGTCAGTTGCAGGTTCAGCTAGACTTCTCGTCTGCATACCACCCTCAAACCAATGGGCAGGTAGAGAGGGTCAACCAAGTTTTAGGTACCTACCTACGACATTTTGTATCCGCCCATCAGGATAACTGGTCTGACCTCCTCCCCTGGGCGGAATTCTCGTATAATTCCCTAGACTCGGAGTCCGCTGGAGCCTCTACCTTTTTTGTTGTGTTTGGGCTACATCCCTGCCTGCCTCTCCCTCTGGCTACCTCGTGTCACGTCCCTGCCGTGGATGCCCACGTACGGGACATCAAGGCACTCTGGCAAATCACACGACAGGCCCTTCTACGGACCTCCGCTCGCACCAAAGTCCAGGCCGACAGGTACCATAGACCTCTGCCTCTATTTAAGCCGGGTTGTTAGAGTTTAGTTGTCCACCAAATATATTGGTTTCAAGGTGTCCAGTTATAAGTTAGGCCCTAAGTATTTGGGCCCTTTTGTTGTTCGTCAGCGACTGAACCCGGTGGCCTACAAGCTCCGCTTTCCTCCTACTCTGTGAATCCCGAACGCCTTCCATGTTTCTCTCCTCAAACTGGTGGTGCTGAACCGCTTCTTCCGTGGATCTGTTTCGCCTTCTCCTGTGGCCAACTCTGATAACATCTTTGAGGTCAAGGAGGTGTTGGCGGAAAAACAGTGAGGGGTAAGCGGTTCTTTCTTATTGACTGGAAGGGGTTCGGGCCGAAGGAGCGTTAATGGGAACCTGAGGCCAACCTGTCGTCTGATCTCCTCTCCAAATTCTGTAAAAAGAGGGGGGGACCTAAAGGGGGTACTGTCATGGGGGCTGGCGCGGGTGCCGTCGTCCCCTGCCGCCGCCTCCCTGCCCGCACGTGGTCCTGCGCGGGTGCTGCGGCCGCCCGAGACCATCCCCCTGCTGCCCAGGCTCCGGCACCAGGTTACTTAACCATCCACGCTCCTGTGTTCTCTGCTCCTGCCTGTGCCGGCCGCCGCGCGTGCACCCTAAGCAGCGCGATGGCTGGTCTGGATTTAAAGGGCCAGCGCACCAGTAATTTGCTAATTGCCGCCCGCTGGTCCTATATATTGTACACGCTCCCTGCACTCTCTGCCAGATTGTTGGTGTGCGCTAGTAGTCTTGAGCGAGTTTGGAGTTCCGTTTCATTACCCGTGTACCACTCCGTTTCGCTACGTTTCCTGAGCTTGCCTGTTTGCCGCCTGCCCTGACCATCTGCCCGTCTCTGACCACGAACCTCTGCCGCTCGTCCTGACCTCCGGCCTGTCCCCAACTACGTCTCTGGATTACGAGTCTGTACCACACATTTCCCCGGCCGCCATCGCAAGCAAGTCACGTCAGGGGTAGCGACCTGGTAGCCTCACACCGCAGCAAGTCCATCCCGCTTTGCGGCGGGCTCTGGTGAATACCGGGGGCTACTTAGACTCCGCTCCCTAGCGTGGCTTAACTATCAGTGCTTGCGGTGGTCCAGCGAATCCACCAACCCGTTACAATAGTTTTGAAACAGGAAGTATTTGTGCTCAGCTGCCGAGAAGGGAGGCTATAAAAAGCACAGAAAAATCTGAAGTTAGCACAGAGAACATCACAGGCAAATAAATTAAACTTAAGCATATCAATTGAGTCTTTTTCTTTTGTTTTAGTTTGCTGGACAACCCCTTAAATAATGATCTTTTAGTGATTATAGATACTAAATTGGCATCTATTAACATTATATATTAGTTAATATCTAGTTCTGTCTGGATACTATAGGAGAAATACTGACTATGGCATAAGTCGCAGTTAGTGAAGTGGTCTTTTCAAAGTAAAATCTAAAAATATATGTGACAGAGGTATAATTGTTCCCTCTATTATTTACATCAATTATGGGAAAAAATACACAAAACAAATTCTATGTATAATGAAGGGAATAAAAATGCAATTACTCAACATGTTATTTTTAGGGGGGCTGCTCTAATGGAGTTCAGTGTGCAGTATAAATGACATGTTATCTCTATTCTGTGGATCAGTGTAATTCTAGTGATTCAAAGTTTATATTGTTGTCGTTATGTTATGTTAAAAAACATTGTTTGGTAATTTGCTTTGTCTCACCAGTTTCTAAAACCAATAACTTTTTTTGTTTCTCCGACTATGGACCTCTGTGTGAGTGCTTAGATTTTAGTGAAAAATCACAGAATGTTAACATGAAGAAGAAGTAGTCTCTTTTGAATTAACTATCACTGTACCAGAAAAATAGAAGTAGAAGCTTAAACTTTTTAATATATATATTTATAAAACACATTATAAAGCCCTGTTCACACGGCAGATTTGGGCACAGGTTTGGCCGTGGGTTCCAGCGTGGTTGCCGCGGCCAAAACCTCATCCAAATCGCGCCCAGTTTAGTAACATGGTTTCCTAGGGGAAACCGAGTTACTGTTCACACGCCGCGGGTTTGGCCGCAGCTCTGGGGCCGCGGCCTTGCTGCGCGTGTTTGAGAACTCTCCTGTCAATTCTGAAAATTATTATTATTTATTTACAATGTGTATGGACTATTAGGCCTGGTTCACACGGTGGATTTCACCGCAGGTTTGGCTGCCGGTTTCGGCGCGGTTGCCACGGCCAAAACCTCGCGCAAACCTTGGCACAAACTTGCAAGAGCGGTTTTCCCCCTGCCTATTCATTTGTAGGGGGGAAAACCTCGCCGCCAACCGCATCCCAAACCTTGCCGCAACCGCGCCCATAACCTCGCTGTGCCAGCGCTGCAAAGCCGCGTCGGGAGACGCGAGTTTGCGCCAAGGTATGGGCGAGGTTTTGGGCGTGGCAACCGCGCCAAAACCGGCAGCCAAACCTGCGTCGAAATCCGCCATGTGATCCAGGCCTAATAGTCCATACACATTGTAAAAAAAATAATAATAAGCAACCATACAATTTTTCAGAGTGAAATAAAATATTTGTAGTCCTTAGAATGAGGTCCTCCACAATAATCACATAAATTTATCAATCATGAGATAAATGGTAATCACTCACATGACCTGTTGTTAGTTATGGGCGTCTCCGTTTATGTATTCACATGAATTAGTAGGCAAGTATTCAATCCTTTTCATATGGGGAAATCCTATTCACTGTCTCTATGAATTCCATCTCTTTCCTACAAGTCCCAGAATCCATTGCAGTTACAATATAGGACTTCCCTGCACCCACCCCCTAATCCTCCTAGCACCTTCCTGCCCTGTACATAAAGGCAGCTAGACTCTAGCAGTGATGAGTCACTATGTACACACAGTTATCACTGTATGTGTATAACACCCTCCACCTGCAGCTCTGTACTGAACGATTACATTCCTGTCAGCACCTCTGTTTATAAAGTGACTGATAAGTCACTAGAGGCAGCCAGATCTCTCTCTGCTCAGGTCATGCCCACCACAGTATGTATGTCTGAGCTGAGCATGGCTTTACAGCACACACACTGGGTGATGACAAAATATCCATTGAGGCCATGTGATCAATGGACGTCACATGGTATGTAGAAAGTAAGAAGAAGGGGAGTAAATAGCTCTCTGGTTTCGCAAAGCAGAACAGGTAAATCATTTTTAATGAGTATCAATTACTAAATTCAATATAATTAAGTTGTGAGCTCTATAACAAATAAAGAGATAGTCCCTTTAAGTGTGGAATTCACACAAAATCACATCTTATGATGCGTTTTAAGCAAGTAGTTTTTACTAAATTTACTAAATTTTTACTAAATAAAGTATATTCTTATTGCGTGTCGATTTATTATTGTTTTTCATATTTGGTTTTACAGGCAGTTTACAGTCAGAGTCCCATTCATGACTATTGGTTTTGAACGTGGATCTACATTAAAAACCACATGCAATATATGTCCAAATATTTGGGGAAAGTACTGCATGAGGATTTTAGCCATCCCATTGACATCAATAGTAAATTTCCATGAAATACAACCAAATAATGAGCATGTTCAAAGTTTTTTGACTGCGCCTTGGTTTTGAAAACTGTGTTTTGAAAATAAGATGCATATGAACTACAATGTGTATTTTCTAATGAGGTCCATGGAAATAATTTGCTTTCAGTTTTCAACGAGAATTTCTAGGTAGAATCTGACTAGAAATACTTGTTGTGTGGACCGAGCCTTAGGAAGTATGTTACTAGGAGTCTCAGAACTCTCAGAAGTCTGCTCTTTCCATATTTTATTAGTCTTTTTTTAGGTTAGAGACATGCATTGACAGTTTTTCATTCATAATTTAGTAATTACATTTATGTGTAAAGGATAAAGAAACCAAATTGTATATAATTTCTCTCAGCTGTTAGGTAGCATCTTTTAAATCCCCTAAAAGCTACAATTGAGAATTGTTACATGCTGAGAAAAATCACCCACACTTTCACCTGAGCAATGATTATGACTCAACGAGGGAGGATACACCCTACACTCAGGTAAGACGTTTTGACATCTTCCCTTTCTATGTTGAAAAGTTTAGAAATAATTTAGTTCCTGCCTACATGTTTACTACACTTATTATATATTTTAAATCTTTTGTTGTCACTCCTCTCACATCCGCTTGTTGATCAAAATTGCGTTCTTTTCTTATTTTGACGATTTGACTATCCCCATATATTTGTACAATATAACGAAAATGAACAAAAGACGAATTAAGAAATCAAACAACTAAGATTAACTAAACATTCTTTCCTCCTGAGCTGTCTGAGCCACCTTCAGAGGAAACAGGTATAAATCTACTGAGTAATGACAGGTCCCCCAGATCTCTGGATATGAAAGGAAAATTCTTCCACTTAGCAATAGTAACCTACCTTATAAACCAGGACTATGCACAAGAATGTAACTTGTATTGGTAACTATTATATAAAAATGAAATTTCCAACACAATATAAAGAAAAAAGTTCAATATTTATTAAAGATAAATAAAAATTGTAATTTTACACAAAATAGAAATCTTCAGATATAGAGCAATTCACCAATCTAAAAATGCACGCTATACCCTAAGGCTGTGTCCCCATGGCAGCGGACAAATACCATACAGTTTACCAGACCAGTATTTGTCCGGTTTTGCGGCCGTCGCCATGGCCGGGGGGGGGGGGGCTTTTCTCCGCGATGAGCGGAGAGCAGCACTCCCCCCTCCCATTGAGGTGTTCATATTGAATGAACATGCTCAATGTTTTTTGAGCGGCCCACGGGCGGAAAAACCATAGAGCACAATTGTGCTAATTTTCGGCCAGTTTTTCAGGTGGTCTGAAAAACCGGAAACCGCCTGAAAAACCGTCCGAAAACCCTTGCTGTGGGGACATGCCCTAATGGTCACACATAGTTGTTGTCCTCGAGTAGTTAGTAAATAAAGACTGGTGAAGCCAACAATGAACCAAGCAATATATAAGTGTAGGAATTTGCATAGTACATGCTAGATGTAAACATATAGGGCCACATGTATGAAAACGGTCTAGGTCTAAAATTCACTTTGTTGCCCATAGAAACCAATCAGAGCACCCCTTTCATTTCATATAGGGCTCTGAAAAAATGAAAGGAGAACCCTGATTGGCTGCTATGGGCAACAAAGTGAGTTTTAGACGGAGAATGTTTTCATACATGTGGCCCATAAAGTAAAACATTCTGCCCCAACTTACGTTTCGTTTGTGCTTTCTCAGGCATGTGAATTCCTACGCTTATATATTGCTTGTTACAAAGTTTTGTACATTGTTGGCTTTACCAGTCTTTATTTACTAATGACTAGATGACAACAAATATGTGTGACCATTAGGGTATATCATGACTTTTCTATATGAATTGTTCTATATCTGAAAATTTCTATTTTGTGTAAAATTAGAATTTTTATTATATTGTGTTAGACATTTTGGTTCTTTTCACTGGGAAATAGTATAAGGATGGTTTTACATGCTATAACCAACCAACTAGTGTTAGATTGTTATGACTGGACAAAGCATGTTTAAACAGCAATATTTGATAGTGTCATGCCTTAATATACACCACATCAGTCAATATCTGTACATGGTTGCTCTTCTTCTATCTGTTCAGACCTGAAATTTCTTAGTACCATTATTGTCCTGTATCTTCTCTTAAGGCAAGATTGCACAACATGCAGTCTGGGGGCCACATATGACCCTTAAGATCTCTTTGTATGGCCCCCAGCTATCAGAACACAGATATGCTTTGACTCTGTCCTCTTACTTCAGAAAGTAATTATCATCTTTTAACAGCTGCATTCAACTAATGACACTGTTATGGTGGGCACTGTATGGCTGGCACTTTTACAGTGGGCTTAGCATGGCTGGCACATTTCCTGTATGACTGATGTTGTTATGGGGACATTATATGGCTGACATGTTTATGGTGGGCACTATATGGCTGGTATTGTTATGATGGGCACCACGTGGTTGGCACTGTTATGGTGTGCACTCTATGGCTGGTACTAAACGGCTGTATATGATGTTTTAAGCAACAAAAATGAGCAATCCTGTAAAAAAATGGTTTCTTTATTAATTTTGGATTTCTTCCTCAAAGGAGTATTTCTTTCTGACACAATCATGGCAAATCAAAACCTCTAAGCCATTTGGGGTATTTACAATTAAATTGCCATAAAGGGGAATACCCCTCTATGATTTACTACAGCCCCTGGGAGAGGTACAAAATGGCAATGTGGCCCTTGGATCAATGTTGGGCACCCCATTCTTAAAAGATTTATATTGTACACCCCTATTGATCCGTCTCTATTAGGCACTCATTTTTCTCAGTTGCCATCACATGCTTCAACAATCTGCCTATATCTCTTTGATTCTTCTTATAGAGGCATCAATAATAATATGAATTCCTCCCTAACATCCTTCTGTCTATTCAACTTATTTTCCTTTACACTGAAATCAAAACTAGGATAAACATAAAAATAATAATTTTTTATGTACCCCAGCATATCAGCCATTTCCTATCCTTCTCACAAGCCTTCAAATAAGACGTCTCTCTAGCTGTAAAAAAAAAGTAGTTAAAACAGGATCCCTTACCTCACTGCTCTATCTGCAATAAAAGGTGAGTTATGCAAACTAATAAACTTTAGAGTAATACTACCCTATTAAATGTAAGCAAAGTATGTAAGAACCAAAAGAAAATTAACACCTGTGTTTTGCATAGGATTTTCACAAGACTGTTTATAGCATGCAGCATGCCCTGTGGACACTTTTTCTTCTGTTTATTTTTTCTAATTAATTTCCAAGTTAAACATACTTCTAATGTTTTTATATTGAAAAACCTGCCAAAATTATACCTTGGATGAGCAGAGAATGATCTTGAAAGGTAAATGTGTCAAATTCCAGGCCCACAGGCCAAATCTGGCCCACCTTATAATTTGATGTTGCCCTTGAGAACTTAGACATAGTGAGCAGGAATTGGCAAGGTCTGGACACAGAAGGACCAGCTCTCTACCTTCCTTGAAGGACATAGCCGTTGTTTGGCAGAGGTGGTGTCATCAGCACTGGCAGTGAGCACCATGTTGTATTCGGAGCCCCAGTACATACCTCTACAGTACTCTAATCAGCAAAATACAGGTGGTAGCAAAGCTCTGACAGCCCCACCCAGGCACCCTACCACCCTCTAAAGCCCTCCAAAGGCCCTTTGATGTGGCCCTTAATGAAAATGAGTAAGGAATACAATAAGTATTATGATCTCTCAAAAATAGGGCCTCCTCATGTATGAAAACTGTCTAGGTCTAAGACTTTCTTTGTTGCCCATAGAAACCAGTCAGAGCTCCCCTTTCATTTCATATAGTGCTCTGAAAAAAATGAAAGGGGAGCTCTTATTGGTTGCTATGGGAAATAAAGTCTTATACCTAGACAGTTTTAATACATGTCCCCCATTAAGTTTTCACAATTTGGGGGCATATGTTTTGATGTCCTTTTCATTAAAAAAAGCAACAAGTTTTTTATGTTTTTTTATTTTTATTTTTTTTGCAATGCTGTAATGTTTTTGTGGTGTTAATGCAATATGTGCTTACAGCCTAAAATCCCCTGGACGAAATGCAGGCACAATGCACGTTGGGAATGTGTTCTCTTTTTCACCCTCCTTATGTTATTGTGACTGACTGCTTTTTCAGATTGGGTATTACCATATATATGTTTTTGCAATATTGCTTATTATTAACCCTCCCAGGATATCTTTGCTATCTATGTGGGATAGTATACATGAATGGTGATTTTGGAACATGTCTTTTTTCACAATGTATTGACATTTTTTTATTGATTTAAAATTATTTTTTATATGAATGGCAATAAAATTAACTAATTTTAATACTTTATGGGATGATCTTTTCTAATAGGTGTTTTTTCAGGCTAAGAGTAGGAAAGATAAAGTTGAATTTACACTTAAAAACATTTTGAACTACTTACATTTCCATTAATACAGTTAAAGGGAACCTGTTGCATAGTTTATGCCCCCCTTGCAGAGGACAGCATAAGCTAGTGTCAGACCTACTGGTTCCGGTGCTGTGTCCCTTATTCTGTAAGATGCTGTAGTTTTAGAGTATTTAATGCTCAAATCTGGCAGTTTAAAGCCAGAAAAGAGTTCAGTTTATTCATGAGCAGGTATTATCCCCACCCAAGGCTAGCCACACCCACCTGACAGTTATTCACATGTTTCTGCCTATTCAAAGTAATAGGTTAATCAGTTGGGAGGTGGGTGGGGCTAGCCTCAGAGGGGTGGTTTATTAATTAATTAGTAGGCAGCAGTAAGGCCCCAGATATGTAGGCAGCAGTAGGTAGGCAGTAGATAGGCCCCAGGCAGGTAAGCAGTAGATGGGTCTCATGTAAATATGCAGTAAATAGGCACTAGGTAGGTAGGCAGCAGTTACGCCCCAGGTAGGTAGGCAGCATTTAAGTCCCAGGTAAGTAGGCATCAGTTAGGCCCCAGTTAAGTAGGCAGCAGTTAGGCCCCAGGAAGGTAGTTAGGTAGTAGATAGGTCCCAGGTAGGTAAGCAGCAGTTACGCCCCAGGTAGGTAGACAGTAGTTAGGCCCTAGGTATATAGGCCCCTGGTAGGTAGGCAGCAGGTAGCCCCAGGTAGGTAGGCAGTAGATTGGTTCCTAGGTATGTACATTCGCCTTAGTTAGTTAGGCAGTAGTTAGCCCCATGTAGGTAGATAGACCACAGGTAGGTAGGGAGGTTGTCCAAAGGTAGGTAAGTATATAGATAGGCCCCCCGGTATGTAGGTATATTGGCTGTTGGTAGGTGGGTAGATAGGCAGGTAGTAGTTAGGCTCCATGTAGGTAGATAGATCAGCCCAAGGTAGGTAGGTTGGTTTCTACTAGGTAGTTAGGCTGTCCCTAGGTATGTAGGTATGTATGTAGTATATTAGCCCCAGGTAGGTAGATTGCCCATAGGTAGATAGTAGATTATCCCCAGGCTAGGTAGATTGCCCATAGGTAGATAGTAGATTAGCCCCAGATAGGTAGATTCCCCCTAGGTAGATAGTAGATTAGCCTCAGATAGGTAGATTCCCTCTAGATATGTAGTAGAGAGCCTTGGGTAGGTAGATTGCCCCTAAGCTTCTCCTAGTGAAGTGATATGACGTCATTGCACCATCTGCGTGATGACGCATGGTAGCCACTTAGTATGTCTAAGCCCTACGGCCTTAGACTTACTAGGCAGAATAGCGGAGCAGTGCAGCAGTGGTGCTCTGCTCAGCTATGGGACTGCGCAGACATACCTGTGAATGCTCAGGGCAGAGGGACCGGTTGTTCTTAGGCATGATGTGCCAGGCAGGCCCAACGAGAGTATATTTGTCGGATCCGGGGCCCATCGGAGGAAGCTCCAGTCTGCCGATGGGCCAGTCCTGCACTGAATACATAGTAGTCCAACACACATTCAATAACATCCCTTTACAGTTATTATTTCTTTCCTTCCTTAAAAAATTGAGCTTCTTCTGCAAATGATTTCATGTCATGTAACAACTCCAACCATGTCACAGAGTAATAAGGGCATCTATATTCATGACTTACTGAGCAACTGATGAAACTTGGTTCCAGCTTACCCCACTACAAAGCTTTGATTTTCCTTCTATCCCTTGTCATATCGCCTCTGCATTCAAATGCCTACTTATCTTATTACACCCTATTACTCAATACACAGCCAACCAAAGTAATAAAAATAATAATTATTCATTTTTATGTTATCTTGCATAACCATCTGTCTTCTCTGCATCCAACTAATACAATGTTAGCCTATCCATTTACTCATTCAAAATATTTAACAATCTTTCCTAACTCTCATTGTAATCACTCTTTTATTCTTAACAAAGCTTACTCAACCCCACTTTTCTAGCTCTTCATACATTTAGTAGGCTGGCATAATTACTGTCTGATCCACTTCCTTACAAAAACAGCCCAGCCTCTGGATGATTTACTTGTTATACTGTAATAAGTTACTATACTATTTACGTATTTCTTAAACTAATAAACAGCTGCCAAGCCTAAAGCTAATTGCTTATTGTTAATAGCCCTTGACAGTTGACCACCTCTTCTACCTCTTCCACTGTCTGAGCATTTACAGTGTTTAACCTGATGTTTTAGATGTCATACTTTTTTTTTGTATATGATTGTTCATTGTTGTTTTACGACCATTAAATGTATCCAATCCAAAAATTGAGTATATTTCTAAAGACATGTATAATTTTAAATAACTTTATCACAAAACCAAAACGTCTACTCTGCAGCTCAGCACCATTGGCCTCCAGGACACCGCTCTCTCTTGGTTCTCTTCCTACCTCTCTGACCGCTCCTTCAGTGTCTCATTTTCCGGTTCTACCTCCTCTCCTCTTGCTGTTGGGGTTCCTCAGGGATCGGTTCTAGGTCCTCTGCTTTTTTCACTCTACACATCCCCCATTGGACAAACCATCAGCAGATTTGGCTTCCAATACCATCTCTATGCTGATGACACTCAACTATACACCTCCTCCCGAGACATCACTCCCGCCCTGCTACAGAACACCAGTGACTGTCTGTCCGCTGTCTCTGACATCATGTCCTCTCTCCATCTGAAACTAAACCTTACTAAAATGGAACTTCTTGACTTTCCTCCATCTTCTAACCAACCCTCCTCTGCTATTTCTGTCTCAGTGCGTGGCACCACTATAACTCCTAGGCAACAGGCCCGCTGTCTTGGGGTTATTCTAGACTCCAATCTGTCTTTCACCCCATATATCCAATCCCTTGCCCACTCCTGTCACCTGCACCTCAAGAACATCTCCAAAATCCGTACTTTTCTCACTGTGGAAACAGCTCAATCCCTCATTGTTGCTCTCATTCATTCTCCTCTTGACTACTGCAACTCCCTGCTTATCGGTCTCCCTCTCTGTAAACTCTCCTCACTCCAATCTGTCCTGAATGCAGCAGCCAGGCTTGTCTTTCTTTCCAGCCGCTATAATGATGCCTCTACCCTGTGTCAGTCACTGTACTGGTTGCCCATTCAGTACAGGATACAACATAGTTACATAGTTACATAGTTAGTAGGGTTGAAAGAAGACACATGTCCATCAAGTTCAATCAAGGGTGGGGAAAATGTGGGTGAGGAAGAGAGACAAGGACTTTAAGCCCCGCCCACACTGGTTTAATGGCCCTGGAACAAACAAGGAAAGAACCAATCTGCTCCAGTTGGAGACCATATCTCTGACCTCAGAGCCTGCACCAGCAGGGATCCAAAATTTTTTAACATAGCTAGGTACGCATTAATATTCTTTAGTTCCAGGTAGGTATCAAAGCCTTTCTTGAAACTCTCTTCAGTTCCTGCTTTTGACAAGCTCCCTCAGGCAGGCTTTTCCCACAATTCACAGTCTTACAGTGAAGAACGCTCTTCTCCTCTTGAGATTGAATCCTTTTTTCTCTATCGAAGGGAATGTCCCCTTGTCTTTTGAGGGGGCTTCACTTGAAAAAAATTTTTTCCCCCAAATACTTTTTGTAGGGACCATTTATTATTTATATAAATTAATCATGTCTCCCCAAAAGCTGCCCTTTTCTAAAGATTTAAATAAGTTAATTTCTACTAACCTCTCCTCATAACTAAGATGCTCCATTCCCCTTATAAGCTTGGTTGCTCGTCTTTGTACTCTCTCTTAGCTCCATTACATCTCTTCTATAAACTGGGCCCAGAACTGAACAGCATATTCTAAGTGAGGACGCACCAATGCTTTGTACAGGGGTAGAATTACACCCTTGTCCCGCGAGTCCATCGCTCATTAAATACACGCCAATATCTTACTTGCCCTAGAGGCAGCTGATTGACATTGCATGCTTTTCTGTAGTCTAGGATCTACAAGAACCCCAGATCTTCTCAACAAGCATTCTCCAAGTTTTTCTCCCCTTGGAAACATATGATTGCCTGTAGATTATTTCTACCCAGATGCAGAACCTTACATTTATCCACATTGACCCCATTTGCCAAGGGGATGCCCAAGCACTCAGTATGTCCAGGTCTGCTTGCAAATTTATGAGCATTTTCCCATAGTTTGTACTACCCTGCATAGCTTGGTGCCATCTGCAAAAATCGAAACCTTCCACTATATCGTTAATAAATACATTAAATAATAAGAGAGGACCCAATACTGAGCCCTGCAGCACACCACTCACACCGGGGGGACCACCAGAGTAGGAGTCATGTACCACCACTCTCTGAGTACGATCCAGCAGCCATTTTTAATCCAATTAAACACTGTTATCTCTAACCCCAATGGATTCTAATTACCTAACAAACGCTTATGCGGGACAGTGTCAAATCCTTTGCAAAGTCTAAAACACAATATCCACGGGCTGCCCCGCTATCCAGACTTCCACTCACCTCTTCATAAAAACAGATCAGATTGGTCTGACAGCTTCTGTCCTTAACAAATCCATGCTGGCAATCACTAATAATATGTGTTTGTCAACATACTCCTGTATATAGTCCCTTATAGCCCCTCAAACATTTTTTCCCAAACAATGTTAAACTTACTGGGTCTATAATTACCTGGGCAAGACTTGGAACCTTTTTTGAAGAGGGGAACTACATTTGCCTTGGCCAGTCTCCTGGAAACTATACCAGTAAATCAGGAAATCTCTAAATATCATGTACAGGGGCACACCCGATAACCAAGCTGACCTTTTTTAAGAACTCTTGGGGGGAATGCCATCAGGGCCTGGAGCCTTGTTCACATTCAGTTTATTTAACTTGGCTTTGACTTTTCTACCACTGAGCCAATTAATTATAGCAGATGATGTATTAACAGTACTGGAAACCACCTACATCTGCACTTGACCGACCCCCATCAACTACAAATCTCATTGATAGTGTATCTGAGCGAAACAACCTGTTTAGTACCTCTGCCTTCTCTTGGTCACCAGTGTCCACTCCCCATCACAGGTTTTAAGGGTCCAACTTGCTCTGACTTTGGATTTTTGCCATTTATATGTTTAAAATAATTTCTTGGGGGTTATCTTGCTTGTCCTTGGGCCACCTGCCTTTCATTTTGAATTTTAGCTGCTTTTATCACTTTTTTACAGATTTTATTAAGCTCTCTGTAATTTTCAAAGGCTGATGCCAAGCCCTCTGACTTATATTTTTTAAATGTCCTTTTTTATTGTTTATTGCCCTCTTAACAGAAGGTAAAAAGCCATGTTGGTTTTAGTTTTGGGTCGCCTATACTTGTTACCCTTTTGAATATATTTTCAAATAAATTTCCCCAAAGTATTTTTAAAGCTCCCCACTTGGCTTCTATATCACTATTTGCTAATAGTTTGCTCCAGTCTAGGTCCTGTATTGCATCTATCAATAAGGAAAATTTGACCCTTTTAAAATTAAATGTTTTTGCCTTCCCGCTATGTTTTTCTTTTTTCCAGTCTACGCTAAAATTAATTATATTGTGGTCACTGTTATCAAGATTTTCAGAAACCGTGACCGCTCCGACAAGTTCTGTTTTGTTAGAAATGACCAGATCCAACAGAGCATCACTTCTAGTGGGTTCCTCCACAAACTGCCCCATAAAATTATCCTCTAACAGATTGAGGAACTTCCTTCCCTTTTCAGTTGATGCAGAAACCGTGACCCCCCGTCAATGCCTGGAAATTAAAGTCACCCATTATTATCACTGTACCTGCCTATGCTGCCCACACCATTGATTATGCATCTGTTTTCTATCTCCTCAGTGATGTTCGGGATCTATAGATTACACCAAAAATAATATTTTTTTGCATTAATCCCCCCTTGGGGTTTCCAATCACAATGTTTCCACATCATTAGCTACTCCGCCCTGTATACCTCTTTCCATTTGCCTTCATATCACTCCTTACATCAGGGCACACCCTCCTCCCCTCCTGTTCACTCCGTCTTTCCCAAATAGATTAAAACCTTGAAGGTTGACCACCCAATCATGTGAGGAGTCCAGCCATTTTCAGCAATACCTACCACATCAATCAGCTCCCTCTACAACTAGCGCCTCAAGTTCCCTCATTTTGGGGTGCAAGACTTCTAGGGATTTGTGAAAGACATTTTAAGTTCCCTTCTAGTTTTACACTTTCCGTTAACGGTTTGGGATTGTATCTAACATGTTCATTAGACGACATAGGATCATACATTACCCGATCGGTAGATGGCATGGGATTATACATTACCCTTTCAGATGATGGCATGGGATTATACATTATACCTTACTAGATGGCATGAGATTACATGAGATATTGTGGGTATCTATATCCCTTTAATGCTGGTTTTGCAAACATGGGCTCCTATCCATGGTCTACTCCACCTCCCCCATTCCACTTCTCCACCCGCCGATATATCTGCCCACTCTCTAACCTATCTAAACCCCTTCATTTTCTATATTGTCCTCCCTCCTCATCCCTAGTTTAAATACTCCCGCACCCCTTCTAGAATTCTTTCCTCCATCACAGCAGACCCCCCTTCCATTCAGGTGCAATTTATCTGTAGAAAACAGATTGTACCCCAATGAAAAATCAGCCCAGTGCTCTAAAAACCCAAACCCCTCTGTCCTACACCAAGACTTTAGCCATGCATTTAACTTCCTGAGCTCCCGCTGTCTTTCCTGAGTAGCGCGTGGCACCGGCAGTATTCCGGAGAACACAACCTTGGAGGTCCTTCCCTTCAGTTTGGAGCCTAGTTCTTTAAAATTACCATGTATTCTGTCATTGGTTCCAACATGGACCACAACAGCTGGGTCATCGCCAGCCCCAATAATTTATCCACTCGGTCCACCACATGCCGGCACCAGGAAAACAGCAAACCATTCGGTTGAGGGGGTCCCTAGCGACAATTACTATCCGTCTTCCTGATTAAGAATCCCCTACAACTATAACTGTGTTTTCTTACCTGCATTCCCATCCCCCCGACTACTAGTTGGGCTGCTCTTCCGGGTGCTAGGAAGAGCAGTGTCCACTAGGGGTGCATTTCTGAGACTGATTCCCCAGCATTATCACCCAACTTTGCAATTTTGCTAGGAATCTCAGGAGGAGAAGTGGCCTTCCTTTTTCTGGTACCCATAGAACTCCCCCTGTCTACATTAACCCAGCTACACATCTCCCCTGCTGATCCAATACTCCACCCTCAACATTTAGCCCACTAACTTTGCTCCAAAGTAGCAAAAATCTTCTCTTCTTTGTCAATCACCCTCATGTCGCTTTGCTCCTCTAGGTCTAAAATGCGAGCTACCAAGTAGCAACATGCTCACATCTGCTACAGCGGTATTCACCCTGGATCTCTTGCTCCAGTAGTGCATACATATGGCAGATTGTGCACTGCTGGAAATTGCCAGTGAAGTTGCCCATTATCCCGATGCAACGGGATAATTATCCCGATGTAATGAAGAGAGAAAAAAAAGTTAATGAGATTGAAGTATTAAATAAAAGAGGTTTGTTTACTTACCAGTTTTTCTCTCCTGTTTTTAACTCTGGTTTTTTTAACTCAGCACTCTGTTCTCTCAAGCACTCAGTTTGAGCCAAGCAATGGAGCCACCAATAGAGCCCAACATAAACTCATCACTCTCACCCATAAAGCTCTCCACAGTGCTGTACCCCCCTACATTTCCTCTCTCATCTCTGTCTACCACCCTACCCGTGCTCTCCGCTCTGCTGATGACATCAGATTATATTCCTCAATCATCCGAACCTCCAATGCCCGCCTCAAAGATTTCCCACGTGCGGCGCCAATTCTCTGGAACATGCTACCGCGGACAATCAGGCACACTCACAACCCTCATAGTTTTAAGAGGGCCCTAAGAACACATATTCTCAGGCTGGCATATTAAAATCCCCTAATTGCTAACCTCCACCTGCGATCACACCGATCTGACACTCCCAACACTAGGGCACTCCCCAGGCACTTACCTGTATATAAGATATACTGTCAGGGTGGCAGAGTCACCCAACTTTTAAAGTAAAACCACCTCCTATTTAAAGTAACATGGCTGGACCAAATTTTAAACTGAGCCCTTCTTAACCCTTTGTCTCACCCATACACCATTTATAGATTGTAAAGCTCTCACGAGCAGGGTCCTCACTCCTTGTGTCCCCATTTGTAAGTTCTTTTAATGTGTAATGTCTGTATGTATACCCTCTAAATTGTAAAGTGCTGCGGAATATGTTGGCGCTATATAAATAAAAATTATTATTATAAAAAAATATTATTATTAAACATAAAGCAATGAATGCATCAAGAGTAAATACAAAGAGTTCATATTTAAGAATTTTAAATGGACTAGAACAACACTTGAATATCATATGATGTGGTGAATTTATATTCTGGCATACCATGTGGTATGCCAGTTGCGGCAATAGGGTATCATTTTGGAAAGTACATTGATAATTCAAATATGTTCCAAGGTTGTATTCTGTATTGCTCTTTTGCTGAAGCATTTTTTTAATTTCACAATAAATGTTATCTTCAAAAAGAAAGCATTAAATGAATATAATGTGTTTCATTCTGGGTTTGTCAGCTATATTAATGTATTTGATATAAGTCGTGAAGATAGTGTCATCAGTGCTTCAACTAATTCTCAATGTAGTGGGTAAAGTACTAATGAATATTTTTGAATGGATGTTGTATTATAAACAATATTTAAATGGGTTAAGGAAAGTCAAGAATATATCTAATAATTTTACTCCAAACGAAAGGCATATCTTGAAGCCATTAAGTCTCAAGGTAAAATGTATTATCAGCCTCCCAACTATTACACTTCATTCATAGAATTAGTCAGTTTACATGGGGCAGAGTGCACTCAAATATCTAATTTGGCTGATGCACACAAATGTAAATGTATACTATTAACGCATACATTTTTTTACATTTTTTTTTATTTACATCATGTGATTTTATTGAGTATAAAAATGTTCAAAAACCTAAACATTCTGTAAGTACATAACGGATGTAAACGTATGCAAATGTATGCCACGTTTACATTTTAAATAACGTTTACATATACATAGAAATTTATATGTTTGAGTACATTTATCGAGGTCTACGTTTCTACTCCAAAACACATCCAAGCATAACATTGAAAAAACTCTGTGTGAACGACCACTAACTAATAAGTTAAGCACTTAGGGCCACATGTATGAAAACTGTCTAGGTCTAAATCTCACTTTGTTGCCCAAAGCAACCAACCAGAGCGCCCCTCAGCACTTTTACAGAGCCTATATGAAAATGAAAGGGGCCCACAGGATTGGTTGCTATTGGGCAACAAAGTTTGAGATTATAGACCTAGACGAGTTTTCATACATGTGGCCCCTGGTCTTAACTTGGATCAACTGGAAACCCCACAGTGTAAGAAAAGGATGATCGGGTTATTTTCACATAAAATGTGAGTAAAAAAAGCCTGTAGGCAGACTTCGTTTAGCGCTCAGGCTAATAGAATAAAAAACCAATAAAGACACTTGGCACCTGACCAAATTAAAGTGTCTATTTATTCCAATATGTTAAAAGCAAGACGCGTTTCGCGGAGATCTACTCCGCTTCTTCAAGTTGCATCATGCAACTTGAACCATGCAACGTGAAGAAACGGAGAAGCGAAACGCATTACTTTAATTTGGTCAGGTGCCAAAGGTCTTTATTCGTATTTTATTCTTTTACCCTGAGCGCTAAACGAAGTCTGCCTACGGGCTTTTTTACTCACATTTTATGTGAAAATAACCCGATCAACCTATAAAACCACCGCAGACCACCGTGAATATCTGTGGAGGTTCACTGCTTTCCCTTGCAGACGGCAGCTCGGCTTTGATCCTCGGGTATTCTTTCCCACTTATCTATAAAATCGCTATCATATGAGTTGTGCCATCCATTTTCACAACTCGCTCAGGTGAGCAGTTCTACTATTATAACTTTCTTCCATCTTAGAAGGTTTTATCCGCACGAAGTGTGCTTCGCTCTGTTTTTTGTTTTTCCACTTGCAGTAACCTAAACTAACAGTGTAAGGAAAGGGAATAGTGCACCTACTTCCAACCATTCCACTGTTTAAAAAAAATCTCAGGCCATAAAAACAATACTTCCAAAATCTCACTGAGAATATCCAGGTTTCCTGGATTTTTCATCTCACTCATTTTAGTGTTCTGGGTGAGACATACTCTCCCTGCAGAACTTTGCCTGCCACAGACTCACATATTCATTCTCTTTTCCAGACTGGAGGGCTGGGCATTTTTGGACAAAAAAAATGCATTTAAGTTTCCTTCCCAGCAGATCCTTTTTTAGTGAGTCTAGTAAGTAGTGAGTACTTACTTGATTGTACTACATTTGAGTCATCGGCTGTCACTTAGCTGACTTGAGGCTTTGAAAAATCTTCTCTGCCTCTGGGATCCTCATTTCAATTGCTGACCTTTGCCCTTTTGTTAAGTCAATCAAAAGAGCTGCAATTTGGGTGAAATTATGCACAAACCGGCAGTAATAGCCTATGATGTCAACAAAAGCCCTGACCTATGCAACCAGAATCACTATGTACAGAAACAACCCATCTAGGGTTAAGAATGCATTTTCCTCTTCAGCCTTATCAGATAACGGTACAGTATCTGCCTGTAATTCTCTGTGAGATACAGGATGGTTATAAACTTAGCATTACTAAGCCTCCCATCTAGTTCATCTATCCTTGGCATGGTGTCAACATCACATTTTGAAA
This sequence comes from Phyllomedusa bahiana, assembly GCA_025379985.1. Taxonomy (NCBI): domain Eukaryota; kingdom Metazoa; phylum Chordata; class Amphibia; order Anura; family Hylidae; genus Phyllomedusa; species Phyllomedusa bahiana. The sequence continues at coordinate 35,825 of JAODAL010004704.1, read as the reverse complement.
CTATATTCAGTATGTTAAAGTCTTTACAAAACCTCCAAGTTTTCCTGGATTTTAGGATTAGAACAATTGGATTTGGCCACTCAGGGTGCATTCTCATGGCACTAACAAAATACCAGTCAGATTTTACAACTGGTATTTAGTCTTTTTTGTCATGTAGAAGTACGTCTTTTTTACGCGGTTTGTGGATTCAAGCCGTCCCCCTTATCGCCTATCACATGGTTCCATGTTCAGCTGTCCCGAAAACTGGACAAGAAGAAGAACAAGTTCCTAAATTTTTTCAGACAGACGTGGGTGTAGAGAAAAACCATCCTGCCAGTAAATCCGTTCAGAAGGTGACCTGCTAATGGATTTATTTCAAATCAAGTTCAAATTGTGAATGCATTGCTCTATCTTTTATGTGATAGAGTTTCTAAAATAGCAAACTGTGTCTGAAAAACCATCCAATAACCCTACCGTGGGGACAAGCCCTGTACCTTATTGATTATTCCTCAGATACACCAAAGTCAAGCATACTTTCATGTGGAAAAATAATTGTCTCTTTCAAATATTAATAAAATTCCATGCTTTATTTTTCACATAAAAATAATCTACAATAATATGGATTTTTAAAAATATTTGGAAATAACGTTAAAAATATTTTTCTACATGTCATATGGAGATTCAGAAACTCTCAACTTCACTAACAGCCTTAACACCTTCATGAGAACTTATTTTCTACAGTGGAAAGTAGAAGGACTAAATCCCCAGGATTAAAACAACCTTCTTCAGTCTACAGAATGTGGCAAATTTATATGTCACTGTTGTTAAAGACCAGGGTTACTTCAGAGTCATAGGCAGGTAAGCGTTTTGCCTATGACTCTGCACAAGGTAAGTGCCCTGCCTCTGACTGTGCGCAGGGTAAGTGCCCTGCCCAATAGAGAGTCACAGTAATGCTGTATTGTATGTGCTCAATTCTGCTTTGATCCTTTACAAAGCGGTTAGAGTAAACATAAAACAGGTTTTAGAATATTACGGCATTTATTATAGACATATTATTTATTTGATAATATAAACAGTAGATGTATATAGACAGACAGAGAAGCTGTAATATAAATAATTTATACTGGGAAATACTTACACATTTATGTAAGGCAATGATGTTTTATACACAAATATTAAACTTGTCAAAACCTGCCTATAAGTTAAATGAAATAATATTGTAACCTTTGCACTCTATATGATATCATGCATTCTAGATTTCCCACCAGGGATGCCCAGGGAATGTCGGCACAGTATACGTTTTCAATGCTTGAGAGGAGAAAGAACCTTGAGTAAGGTTAAAAATGTATACATGGACTCAGCGGGAAGCAGGCAGTAATAAATGGCTTTCAGGTATGCTAAGAATCAAACAGCTAAATTGACAGAAACCTACAGTAGGAGATCTCCATCACCAATCTTTCTGTCACGCCACTCAGAGAGTGTATAAAAAATGGAAAGCACATCTGCATGCAATATCTTTTATAAATTAACCATGGAATGAATACAAAGTAGTATGATAACATTCTGAAATCGTTTAATTGGCCCATTTACTGGCTATAAAGACTTGGGGAGACATGTATGTATGGGGCTGCGCCAGTTTTCTGGTGTACTTTGTGCCAAAAAGAATGTATGAAGAGGCGCACTCCAAGCGGGATAAGTCTCTTTGTAATGCACCTAAGACACTTTTTAATGCACAAAAAATTTGGGTTGTTCTGGGGGCGTCACATCGCATTCATAGGATTAAACACATTTATGATCCTTTGACACCAAACCTAGATGCAGAACAGTTAGAACAGCCAGACCAGGTTAAAGACCAGACCAGACCAGACTTGTCGTATTAGCACTAGACTGCGCCTGTATGTATTAACTGCAGAAGAACAGGTTATACATTCTGGCTCATTCTACACTACCTTAACCCCTTAAGGACCCGGCGTTTTTTGTTTTCTTTTGGTGACACGTTCGTTTTTCCTTCCTCGCCTTCTGAAAGCCATAACTTTTTAATTTTTCCACCTACATAGACACATGAGGGGTTTTATTTTGGGGACAAGACGACTTTCTAATGGTGTTATTCTTTATACATAGAATAAACGGGGAACCGCAAAAAAAACCCAAAAGGGGGACAAATTTAAAAAAAAAAAAACGTTTTTTTCCCCATTTTGGGTTTTTTTGTTTTTTCGTCGTTCAAATCTTTGGTAAATATAATGTGTTATCTGTATTCTACAGGTTTTACACACCCGGAAAACCCAAACTGTGGTTTTTCGTTATTTTTTGGTACCGTAAAAAAAATTCCAACTTTTTTCATTTTTTAAATTTGCCCCACGGTGCATTTTTGTGCACAAAAAAATTTTTTGTACTAACACCTACGGAGTCAGTGGGGGGTTTTTTTTGGGGATAATGTACTTTTTTCGTAGCATTTGGAAGCGTGCGACTTTTTTTGATAATTTTTCTTCCATTTTTAAAGGACTAAAATAACCAAAAAAACGCTTTTTTTGGCGTTTGGGAAAAATTTTTTTTCTTCTAGGGTTTTTCAGCATAGGGAAAATGATGTTATTTTTTTATAGACAATTTTTTGGACAGGGGCAAACCAAATATTTTTTTTTTTTTTTTATTTTAAAATAAAGGGGGGGATTTGAACTTTTTATACTTTTTTTTGTTTTGTACTTTTTAAAACTTTATTTATTTTTTTTTTTACTGTAACATTTAGTCCCCTATGGAGCAATGACCACATGGGGCGCAGATTGTTAATACAGCCTAGAATCATTGCATACAAAGAATTAGGGAGTACAAAGATGGCGGTTTTCCCCCTTCCTGTCTACGGCCCCCGGAAGTGGGGCAAACCGGGAAATGTTAAAAGTGACGGGAGCCTTCACCGGGCCTCCCCACCCCCCGCCGAGTCCCGGGTCGTCGGATTGGCGCAACAAAGCAGCGCGGCACCAGATCGTCATTCGAGGGTCCGACACCGCGGCCCATCTTGTCGCGGAGTCTGAGGGGTTAAAACCTGTTTAACTGGCGTCTGGTGCATGGGGGGTTTGCGAGCGAACCCCCTAGCAAAGTCCCGTTATGCGCCCTGGGAACGTACTGCACACGTCCCAGGACCGTTAGGGGTTAAAGTTATTTAGAACTGGCCTGTCAGCGCCGACGTTCATACATGTCGCCCTAGGTTCACATGAAGTTTAAAGTTTTACACACCAATTAAAAACAGAAATGCACTCAAAGGGAGACATGTATGAAAGCTGTAGCAACCAATAAGAGCTCCCCTTTCCTTTTCATCAGAGCACTAAATTGAAATTAAATGGGAGCGGTGATTTGTTGCTATGGGCAACAAAGAAAGCCTTAGGCTATGTTCACCCCGGTGCTATTTCGGGGCGTATTTAAACGGACGAAATTTACGTCCGGCAAAATACGTCCCAAAATACGTTTTCAATACGTGTCACAGCACAAAGCCGGCACGTATTTCGCGCGTAAATACATACCCATTCATTACATATGGGGATTTTATGTTGCAAAATCCGCCTCAATAAGTGAACCGGGGACATTAAATTTGCCGATCGTATTTACGGACGGTGAATGACGAGGCGAATATTACATTGCGAATCAATGCTAATCTAGATTGTTCATTATTTGAAATGTATTTCAGGACGTATTTGTGGATGTAAATACGTCCGTAAATACGTCCCGAAATAAGCTGTGTGAACATAGCCTTAGAGCGTTTTCATACCTGTGGCCCAAAGTGTCTCACTGTTTTCAATGGAGAAATAGACCATTGGGCACAATTGTATTTTTTACGTGTCTGTTACGCGTAAAAGTGCAAAACAAAACTCATAAAATACATATAAAAAATGAAAACGCATCTAAGAAAAAATTTAATGAAAACACACGAATAAGATGTACGTAAATGACTTGTATTTTTTTCCCTTGAAATATGTGTATATTTAACTTTTTATGCTGTGCAAACCTAACATTACACTGAGTTCTAACTATGTTTTTGATGCATATTTTGATGCATAAAATACATGTTTTATGAACCTAAAACACATAATAATATGCACATACGGTAATATGCGGAATATGGTGCATTTTTTAGGCATTGTAATTAATTCATTGTGTAAAAAAACGCATGTCAATTCTTGGTGCATAAATGTGTGTTCTATGTGCAGAGTTTTACAATAGAGAGCCAATTGGAATTGAATAAAATACGCCAAATATGTGTGTATTTTATTGTTTGATGCACAACTGATGTGTTTCTTGAAGCACATATGTGGCAAAAGTCACATGAAAAAATACAAAGAGCAAACCATTGGTAAAAACATTTGTAAAGTATGCACATTTTGCCCTAGAAATACACCTGTATTTTTCAGCATCTTTTTTACACCTTGTGAAACCAGCCTTTGATGGTATATTAAGGACACCCTCTCACTCATTTTAGATGATGGTTTTCTTTCTAAAAATGGCAAAACTATGGGATTGCAGATGTGCTGCTGGTCACCTTCCACTCCATACCCTTATCTCCGACATTGAACATGATAGACACAAATTCTCTAGGGCAAAAGGTCACAGCAGCCCTTGTATTAAATATAACATAAACATATTAAATATACATTCAAATATTACATAACCAAAACAACGTACTTCAGTACTAAGGGGTCTTTGAGGGCTATACCAGCACAATAACCACTGAATCGATCACAGGTATTAAAACATTGCACACAGCCATGCAGGGCCTGACACCACCTTCCCAGGGACCCTGCCCACAGAAACGTAACCATTTGTGGGGTGGGTAAAACACCCATGCTCCCCCCTTTCCCAAACTACATGGCTGGGGTTCACATGCCCCATAATTTTCTTTCAAGTTACTTTTTTCAGCCTTCAAAGACCCCTTCAGCTAACACTGCTGTAACATTTTTGGCCACATCCTGGCATTCTACTCTTTTTCTGCTCCTGTATGAATGTAAAAAACAATAGGGTGGGTGAGCAACTTTTACCACAAGCTCCAAGGAAGAAAAGCCCCCTCCTAAATACACCTCCACCTTTAATACTCTATTCCATTCTACCTCTAACCCAGCTTCCTTAGCTAAGCTAAATTTTCTAAAGCACTGCCTAAAGCTACATCTCTTTAGGCCACGTTTGCGGATTCAAGCCCTCCCCCTTTGCACTGACATGTTCATGTTCCACCTGAAAACATGTTCTAAGTTTTTCGGACCGCTGTCCATGTAAAGGTTGACAGTCAGTTTACAGACGGCTTTCAAATCTGAAAATCGTCTTTAAATCCGGCTGAAAACCTGTGTCGTGGGGACATGCCCTTAAAGTGACACTGCTGTTTTTCCAGTTATGCATTCACTCCCAGACGCACTACAGGAGCTTACTATACCTGTAGTAAATTTAATGTAATTGAGAACTCCATGTTGACAAATCATAATAATAACTCAAAGCTTCTGGGCCCCAAAGAAAAATCTTACATCTTAAATGACAGATTGCCCTGCTCACAAGCACATAGACCAGGCACTGTCTGCTAACATTACTTCTGCACTCCTTATAACTATACCCCTGCTATAAAGCACTGCAAAGGTCTAATGTGAAGTAAATTAAAAAGGTTACGGATTTGTGTTTCAAGGATCTCTAAACCATGTTCTAAACATTCCTGAAAGAGGTTGTTCCATCATGCCGTTTTACAGTCATAGCCAGCTTCAGGCTCACAGTTTCTGGTTAGGCTGTGCGGGGTTCTATAGCAGTGATTGCCTTATTAGTATGCTATTCCTAGCTTATCCTGTTACAGTGACATGAGTGCTGGATGTTTGTAAATGGTGATGTACAAGGCTACAAAGCTCTAAAGGGTTAAGGCTTGTCAGTAAGAAATGAGCTCTGGTCTTTCAAAATGAGGCACAGCAGGGAGTTTGTCACCATTCAAACCACTTTTTCAGACTGTAAGATGAGAGAGAGGTGGCCGGTAAGGGAAACTTGTTTGCAAAAGTAGGAGATAAGATCTGCTCCTCACTCTGAAGAAAAGCAAAATCAGAACAGCAATGTGCTTGGTAATAGCCTTGATATCCCTTTGCCTATGTGTTTAACCCTTTTTCGCAACAGCCAATTTTGGCCTTTCTGACAGAGGCCCATGATATCTGACATGTGACACTTTATGTGAGAATAACCTTTTGACACCTATCCGGGGATTCAGAGACTGTTTTCTCCTGACACATTGTGCTTCAAGTTAGTAAGAACTTTTGGTCCAAACAATCCTTTTTTATGTTTGTGAAAAAATATTGTTTAATATCAAAATATTGTGAACAATTGGCCATTTTCAAGGTTGAAAAATTTCTCAATGTAAGACAGATAGTTATTCCACTCAAAATAGTTTATAACTAGCATCTACTATATGTATAGCGTAGGTTGGCAAAATTTTTTAAATGTCTTTTTTTTACGACATTAACCCCTTAAGGACCCAGCCTGTTTTGACCTTCCTGACACAGCCCTATTTTGAAATCTGACATGTGTCAATTTATGTGAAAATAACTTTTTGACACTTTTTCCTATTCATGTGATTCAGAGATTGTTTTTCTCGTGACACATTGTGCTTTAAGTTAGTAAGAAATTTTTATCCATACAATCCTTGTTTGTTTTGTGAAAAATATCAAAATTTCATGAAAATTTTGGAAAAATTTGCGATTTTGAAAGTTGCAAAATTTCTGCGTGCAAGACAGATAAAAAAAAAAAAATTCACCACAAAATAGTTTATAACTAGCATCTACCAAAAGGTCCACTATAGGTTGGAAACATTTTTAAATGTCTTTTTTTTTTTACGACATAAAGAGGGCTTAGAAATTTAGTAGTAATTCCTCACATTTTCAAGAAAATTTGCAATAACATTTTTTTAGGGACCAACTCCATTCTGACGTGGTTTTGAGGGGCCGGGATGTTAGATACTCCCATAAGTACCCCATCTGAGAAACTAGACCTCTTAACGTATTTAAAACACTATTTAGGAAGTTTGATAACCCTTCAGATATTTTCACAGAAATTAAAGCAAAGTGGATGTGAAATTTCAAAATGTCACTTTTTTTGCAGATTTTCAATATTTATCCATTATTCCTGAAAAACGGAAAATGTGACTAGGTAAATGCAACTTAAAAATCAATTCCCCCAGGTTCTGCCGTTTTTAGAGATATCCCATATGTGGCCCCTAGTGCATTATTTTGGCTCACCCATAAGCCCCAGAATAGGAGGAGCACCACTATACTCTGGGGCCCTCATTTTCAATACATTTTTTTGAGGCGCCATTTCAGGTTTGGGGACACCCTAAGGTGCTAAAACTTAATAAACACCCCTAAAATAGCCCTGCATATTGGAAACTAAACCCCCCAAAAAATGAATATATCCAGGGGTGAAATTGAGTATATAGACCCCACAGGTGATTCACAAAATTTTTTTTAGCATAAGGCTGTGAAAATTAAAAAAAAAAAAAATTTCAATAATCTGAAATTTTAGCTTAAAATGTTTCATATATACAAGGAATCCTGGAAAAAAGAACCCTAAAACTTTGCTAAGTTTTAGGGTTAATTTCTTCCAAGTTCGGCAATACCCTACATGTGGGTGTAAACCGCTGTTTGGGCGCATGGCAGGGCGAAATAAGGGAGGACGCTATTTGGCTTTTGGAACGCAGATTTTGGGGGGGCCCAAATGTCGCTTTTGCAAAGCCCCCAAAGTATCAGAACAGCGAAACCTTCCAAATCGCCCCATTTTGGATTCAACACCCATCAGGGATCTCATCAAGGGGTGTACTGTGCATTTTTGATGCACAGGTGTTCCATAGTTTTTTTTTAGCATTGGGCAATGAAAAGGGGGGAAAAAACGCAGTTCGGTCATTGTTTTTTGAGTTTCAATTTACAGCATTCTCCGTGCATGTAAATGATGTGATAATTTTAACTATGGGGGTCAGAAACAATTACAATGATAAAAATTTTTAAAATATAGTTTTTTTTTCTTTTATTATTTTTTACACAGTAGAAATACGTCTATAAAAAATTGCGTTTTTATGTTGTCCTATTCTGACAGCCATAACTTTTTATTTTGCTGTTTTCAGAGCTTTTTATGGCTTGTTTTTTTTCGGGATGAGTTTTTTTTTTGGTACGTTATGGGTTCATAATGCATCTTCACTTTTTTTTAAGGTTTTCTGAATGTTTTTGAACAAAATACAGCAATTTGGGGAGTGTTTTTTTTTTTTTTATTTTTATAGCGGTCACTGACGGTAATTGAAAATGGGACTTTACTCAGCAGGGACAATCAATACAACCAACCCCTTTTTTAAAATTTTTTTTTTTTACGCTTTTATAAAAATAAAAACAGTTTTTTTCAACCAGGAAAATACGTTTTTTCATCGCCATAGTCGAAGCCAAACTTTTAAATTTTCTGTGCTTGGGGCTGTGTAGGGGGCTTTTTTTTGCAGATGCGACGTTTTTATTAGTTCATTTTTGGGGGGGCAAGGCTTTTTGTCCTTTTAAAAACATTTTTTTGGGGGCCAGGGGAAGAAAATACTGCAATCCTATAGTGTTTTTTATTTTTATTTTTAACAGGGGTCACCGGCAGTATCCGGATAATTTTGTTTACCTTTGGGTCGCTACGATTATACGATACCCTATTTTTATAGTTTTTTTATGTTAAACACTTTAAAAAAAAAAAAAAAAAATGTTTTTATGTGTAAAAAAATTTTGCATCGCTATCTTCTAAGCTAACATTTTTTATATTTTCCGTATACAGAGCTGTATAAGGATTTTTTTTTTGCGGGAGAACTGACTTTTAAATTTTTGGGACAACTTTGGCGGTTTCTAGGGGTTTTGATCCTTTTTTATTCCATTTATGTGCTGCGGGATGAACAATAATCTTAATTTTGGATTTGTTTTTTTGTTTTTTTTTTTAGGCGTTCACTGTACAGGTTTAATTAACATTTTATCAAAAGTAGGGCCTTTTTTTATGAAATACGAGTATAGCCCGACTGCTTAAGTCAGGATCTCCAACTCACCACATGAACACTTGTAAACAATATAGATCGAGCCCTGCGCATAAACTGTGAAATTTTAATAATTTCATTAAAAAGCAGACATTGACCCGTGATTTTACAGTATTTCCCAGTTTGTTTCCTGAATAAAGTAAAGCATATACCTCAGCATAAAAATTTGTTGGGGGCATAAGCCCTTTCCGTTCAAGCTTGAGAAGGGGAGGAGTCATCCCCGAAACGTCCACGAGCTACTCTTTGCCCGATTTCCCGCGTTTTCAAATTTCTCCTGTCTAAGGAGCAGCGCCATAAAAGGAATCTGAACGCAGGTTTTTGCCGCAACAAATATGCTGAGTATATGCCTTTACTTTATTCAGGGAACGACTGGGGACAACTGATATCACGGTCAATGTCTGCTTTTTTAATGAATTATTAAAATTCACAAATTTTAATGGCTTGGCTCATCTATATTGTTTACAGGTTAATTAAAAATGACAGATTTATAGGGCAGGTCGTTACGCACCGCGGCGATACCAAATATGGTACTTTTTTTATTTTTGATCTTTTGGGCGATTGGCGTTTGTAAAGGGGAAATGGGAGTTGTACGTGTTTTTATTTTATTTTTCGTGTTTGTGTTTTTCACTTTTTTTAAATTTTTTAACTTTTTCACATTTTTATTTTACTTTTCCCCATAGGGGATTTGAATGAGAGATCTTTAGATCTCTCATTCAATAGGAATCAGTGCATAGCTTGTTGCTATGACTGGCTCCTATGACAACTGTCAGTCACGATGCCAAGACATGCCCACAGGGCACGGCCGGGCATCGTGACGTCACAGACAACCCGGAAGGCATTCTCTGCCTTCCGTGCTGTCTGTCAGAGGGCAGGAGCTGCACGGATCGTGCGATCCGTGCTGCTGCTGCCGCCGACAGAGACGCAGGAGGAGCGATCTCCTCCTGCGTCTCCCTTAGTTATTGCGACCCGATCGTCGCGATAATTAAGGGGTTAACCGGCCCCCCCCGGAGCGATCCGGGGTCGGGGCCGACGCTGCGGGATGTCAGCTGTAATATACAGCTGACACCCCGCGCCGATCGCGCGAACTCTGCTTTAGAGTTCGCGCGATCCTCAGGACATATCCATACGTCCAGGTGCGTGAACCCCCAAACGACCTGGACGTATGGATACGGCTAAGGTCGTTAAGGGGTTAAGGGGCTTAGAAATTTAGTAGTCATTTTTCCAATTTTCAAGAAAATTTGCAATATACTTTTTTACGGACCAGTCCAGTTCTAAAATGGCTTTGATTAGTCTGTATGTTAGATACCCCCATAAATGACATTACCTAAGAAACTAGACCCCTTAAATTATTTTCAACAGTGTTAAGAAAGTTTGTTAACTCTTTAGGTATTTCACAGAAATGAAAGCAAAGTGGGGATGAAATTTTAAAATTTCACTTTTTTTTCCAGATTTACAGTTTTTATCCATTAGTCACAGGAACACGGTAGATGTGACCAGAGAGATGCAACTTAATATTAATTTCCCAGATTCTGCAGTTTATTATAGATATATCATATGTGTGCTATTGGGTTCAACCATAAGCTTCAGAATAGAAAAAGCACCTACTAGACTTTGGGGTCTCATTTTCAATACAATTTTATAAGGTGCCATCTCAGGTTTGCGGAAACCCTAAGGTGCTGAAACTTAATAAACTCTCCTAAAAAGACCCAATATTGGAAACTACACCCCTTAAGGAATATATTCAGGGGTGAGTATATCAACTCCACAGGTGTTTCACATTTTCAAATTTTAGTGTTAGCGTCAGGCTATGAAAATGAAAAAATTTATTTTTTTTCCAGCAATTTTAGCTGAAAATTTTAAATTTTTACAAAGAATACTAGAAAAAAGCACCCCAAATTTTGTTACACAATTTCTTCCAAGTTAGGTAGTACCCTATACATGGGTGACTTTTGGAATGCAGATTTTGGTGGGTGCCATGTCGCATTTTCAAAGCCCCCAAAATAGGTGAAACCTCCCAGCAGTCGCCCCATTTTGGATTCAACACCCCTCATGGATCTCATCTAGTGGTGTATTGTGCAATTTGGGCGCACAGGTGTTCCACAGTTTTGGGTTCTTTTTAGCATTGGGCCATGAAAATAAGGGTGAAGGGGGAGGGAAATGCAGTTCTGCCATTGTTTTTTGGGCTTCATTTTTACAGCATTCGCAATGCAGTGTAAATGACAGGATAACTTTACTATGTGGGTCGGTACAATTACAAGAAAATAAATTTTATATAGTTGTAACTTTATATACAAAGCTGATTAAGGGCTTGTTTTTTTGTGCGATGAGTTGACATTTTTATTGGTATCATTATGGGGTGCAAATGACGCTTTGATCACTTTTTATTAAGGTTTTTGTGAGGTGTTTTGAACAAGCTACAGGAATTCTGGTATTGTTTTTGACTTTTATTTCTCACATTGGTCATCGTGCGGTATAAATGACTAGCTTTATACCGCTAGCTTTACTCAGCATCTCGATATGATTACAATGATACCCAATTTTTATATATTTTGTGTTTTACTGCTTTTTCACAATAAAAATTTATTCAAAAAGGAAAACACGTTTTTGCATCGCCATCGACTGAGAATCATAGCTTTTTTATTTTTCTGTGTATGCAGATGCGTAGGGGCTTGTTTATTGTGGGGTGAGTTGACATTTTTATTGGTTTTAAATCCATTTTTTGGAAGGCAGGGGGAAGAAAAATACTGCTATCCTAGTAATTAATTTTAATTTTATTTTTAACCGGGCTCACCGTGTAGTACACGAGACAAGTTAGTTTTGCTCCCTTGGTCGAGATGATTACAGCGATACTCAATTTATATAGTTTTTTTATGTTGAAGCTCTCTCCTTCTGTCTTTCCCTTAGCTTCGGCGATCGTAAAAGATCACAGCAGCTAATTGGTAAAATCACCTGTGGCCGGAGATCACTATGACCATGGGTGATGCAGCATGAGGCCAGCGGTAATATACTGCTGGTCCCATGTGGTGATGTGCACTTCCCGCTAGGACATACCAATGCGTCCCATGTTGGGAAGGGGTTACAGCTAATCAATGAAATGATAATACCTTTTTAATGCTTTGCAAAACCATATTAATAAGTTTTCCATTAATGTGGTCCTTGTGTTTGTGCATATCTAAAAAAAAAGATTGATTAGTGAGCTCCACTGGAGACAAGAACAAGATCTATGGGTGTTTATAATGTGCTATAGTGTTGTGAAATATGTTTTTGATTTATCAATAATGGGACATAAATACTGCTCAAGTGATTGAAGTGCAAATGCATAAGTAGTTACTGGAGAGGTTCTGATTATATGAATTGTTGGAGTTTTATAAGGACTGTGATTAAGAAACACATCACTAACATTTCCTCTGATGCATTAACTCCTGCTTCTGAAAGTTAGTGCTATCATACTAAATTAAACAAGCAGCATGTCATTGCTATTTACAGCTTTCTTGACATGCTGTGCATATTAATATAGAACAGTATACAAAATTATTACATGTTGTTTGGACACAGCGTAAAATGAACCTGAAATTGAAATGGTAAATGTTTGACAAAATACCATGACTCTACAGACAGATAACACTTAACATAGCTGTTGCAGATACATTTGTTTAAATATTTTGCAATATTATCTACATACTTTACTAATAGAAGTATAATAATTACAGCCAGATACAATGAATCTTTCGCAAGGGTAACCTGACCTCAAAAAGGATGAATAATTTTGTTTCTTGATAAATGTTTCTTATTTTTTTCAATTGCAGACTTAGTTTAAAACAATAGGCTCATTGTTCAATTGTAAATAGATCTCTGTGGCTGCAGTTGGGCTTGGTAGTTAAAGGTGATCACTTAAGGATTTAGTGACTGTTCAAACTCAAGATCTTCCAACCCAATCCAATGAGGTATTCATAGGTGGTGAATCACTTTATGGATTGGTGATGACACACAGGGATGTAAGAACATTTTAGTTACAATGGAATTGTTAACCCTTTCAACAAATAGAGCAGGTATAAAGCAGGTCCAAGTCCATTTTTTTGCATACTCAAGTTCTGCTACCTGGTCTTCAATTAGCCTTTAGCAAAAGACTATACACATTTGATGGATAAATTGTGTAGGAAAAATACCTTGGGCCTCATGTATGAAAACTGTCAAGATCTAAGACTTTTTTTGTTGCCCATAGCAACCAATTACAGCTCCAGTTTCATTTCCTCTAGTACCCTGAAAAAATGAAAGGGGAGCTCTGATTGTTTTTTATGGGCAACACAGAAAGTATTACACCTAGACAGTTTTCATACATGAGGCCCCTTATTCTTAACATATTCCTTAGTTAAGCTAAATATCTGTGCACTGTGGTACACAGACTACCGATTCTTAGTACAAAGCTATAGTTTAGCCTTTGGGACTCAAATAAGTCACCTCCACATAATTACATATGACCACCACATTGTGTCTATATAACACCACCATACTGTTACTAAACAATACCTCCACGCCAGGACCATCTATTACAGTGGTGGCCAAAAGTATTGGCACCCCTGCAATTCTGTCAGATAATACTCAGTTTGAAAATGATTGCAATCACAGATTCTTTGGTATTATTTGTCTTCAATGGAAAACCACAAAAAGAATTGTCATAAAGCCAAATTGGATATAATTCCACACCAAACATAAAAAAGGGGGTGGACAAAAGTATTGGCACTGTTTGAAAAATCATGTGATGCTTCTCTAATTTGTGTAATTAACAGCACCTGTAACTTACCTGTGGCATCTAACAGGTGTTGGCAATAACTAAATCACACTTGCAGCCAGTTCACATGGATTAAAGTTGACTCAACCTCTGTCCTGTCCTTATGTTGTACCACATTGAGCATGGAGGAAAAAAGAAGACCAAAGAACTGTCTGAGGACTTGAGAATCCAAATTGTGAGGAAGCATGAGCAATCTCAAGGCTACAAGTCCATCTCCAAAGACCTGAATGTTCCTGTGTCTACCGTGCGCAGTGTCATCAAGAAGTTTAAAGCCCATGGCACTGTGGCTAACCTCCCTAGATAAAGCCCATGGCACGTGGCAAACCTCCCTAGATGTAAAGCCCATGGCACGTGGCTAACGCCCCAGATGTGACAGAAAAGAAAAATTGATGAGAGATTTCAACGAAATTGTGCGTGGTGATAAAGAAACCTCGACTAACATCCAAACAAGTTCAAGCTGCCCTGCAGTCCGAGGGTACAACAGTGTCAATCCGTACTATCCGTCGGCGTCTGAATGAAAAGGGACTGTATGGTAGGATACCCAGGAAGACCCCACTTCTTACCCCCGAGACATAAAAAAGCCAGGCTGGAGTTTGCCCAAACTTACCTGAGAAAGCCAAAAAACGTTTTGGAAGAATGTTCTCTGGTCAGACGAAACAAAAGTAGAGTTTTTTGGGAAAAGGCATCAACATAGAGTTTATAGGAAAAAAAAAAGAGCATTCAAAGAAAAGAACACGGTCCCTACAGTCAAACATGGCGGGGGTTTTCCTGATGTTTTGGGTTACTTTGCTGCCTCTGGCACTGGCCCTTGCTTGCCATGTGCATGGCATTAAAGTCTGAAGACTACAACAAATTTTGCAGCATAATGTAGGGCCCAGTTTGAGAAAGCGGGAAATCTCCCTCAGAGGTCTGGGTCTTCCAGCGGGACAATGACCCAAAACACACTTCAAAAAGCACTAGAAAATGAGAGAAAAGGCACTGGAGACTTCTAAAGTGGCCAGCAATGAGTTCAGACCGGGAGTCCCATAGAACACCTTTGGAGAGATCTCAAAATGGCAGTTTGGAGAAGGCACCCTTCAAATCCAGGGACCTGGAGCAGTTTGCCAAAAAGAATGGTCTAAAATTCCAGCAGAGCAATTGTAAGAAACTAATTTTGGTTAAAGGTTGTGCAAACCAATATTGGGCTAGTGTGCCAATACTTTTGCCCGGCCCATTTTTGAAGTTTTGGGTGAAATGATAAATTTGATTTGATTTTTGTCTCATTCTGTTTTGTGTTTTTTCATTGCAAGCAAAATAAATGAATATATTAATACCAAAGAATTTGTGATTGCAATCATTTTCAGGAAGAAACTGAGCATTATCTGACAGAATTGCAGGGGTGCCAATACTTTTGGCCACCACTGTATATCAACCTGTGCATAGTGACAGAATACTGTCCGTCCACAGGGCAAGGTTTTTGGTCGGATTTTCAGGCGGTTTTCAGATTTGAAAACATCTGAGAACTGAATGTAAACTATCCACATAGACCGGGGGATGGTTGATGGATTGGGGAATCCGCAAACCGTAGACAGAACCGTCCCCCAAGACCATGCAAAAAATGACAAGATACCAGCTGGATTCTTAAGACAGAATCCAACTGGTATTTTGTCACTGCTGTGTGGACACACCCTTAGTAAATAAAGAATACTATACCAAGACAAGTATTACCAACGTACAGTAACCATATGGAAGTAGATATCACTTCTAAAATACTAAAAGGACATGTGTGTCCCACTAGCAATATAAGATATATTTTTTATCAATATTCATTAAAAGTAGAGGATACAACCCATAATCTATAGCTAACCCAAAACTACTGACAGAAAATAAATACTGCACCCTACCTATACAGGACTACCGCCCGAAAAGGGCGACCCCATTCAGGAAACTATCCCTCTTTGGAATACCCTGAGACCACCCTAGAGGTGGATATGGTAAAGTATCTTTATGTGGATAACAGACAATTCCTAGATGTTAATTAATAAATTGAAAAAGATTCGTGCATTCCTTTATATGCCTCAAACGCGTTACACCTGCAATAATTCAGGTTCATCCGAGAATGTACACAAGCAAAAACTAGACAAACATGATAAGAAAAATAAGGAGAGATGTTACTCACAATACCCAAATGTATTTGGGGGCAAATAGGTGATGTGTTTAGGAGCTACAACACTTGGATAGTCTAAATTCCATTCTTGATGTGAGTCACAGACAGATTTATGTATCTATCTATCTATCTATCTATCTATCTATCTATCTATCTATCTATCTATCTATCTATCATCTATCTATCTATGTCTCACATCAAGAAAGGAATTTGCCCCCAAACAGTATACAGAGATGTGGATAAGGGTGGAAGAGGCCCTTATATGAAAGTCAAGGCAAATGGAAACACAATGGAGGTTCTATGGAACTCGACCTGTATTAGGGTTCTCACAAAATCAATTCATGTGCATAATCTCTTAAAGTGACTTTAATGAATAAACTGTCTAATTATCATGGAGAAGGAGTAAAAAAAATGTGTTTCTATGTTGGAAGAAAGCTTCATCCAGTTTCTATTTTTTCTAAAACAGGCAGATTCCGTAACAGGCTTTCTCTTTCCACATAATGAGGTTTGCCTTCAATTACCTAAGGGGCCCCCAAGAATTTTATCCCCCCGGATTCTATTTTTTTTTGTAAAACATTTTTTCCAAAGTCAGCACTGTTTTGTTAATATCCATAAGCATTTATTGAGCCAACATTTTATTTTTTAGATCTTTTTTTACATATTATTTTTACACCGACAAAGAAAATTGTCCGCAGGCTCGCTGTCTGCCGCGCCCACCACTGCTCCTAGTGACCCCATTCCCTCCCACCTTGTCCAGTCTATTCTCTCCAACTATCATCTCTCACAAACTGCAATCTGTACCTCCCCTTCCTCACTGGGATCTTCCCCATCTTTCCTTAAACATGCTGTTATAAAATCGCTTACTGAAAAAGCCCACTCTGGACCCATCCTGCGCTGATAACTACCGACCAGTGTCTAACCTGCCCTTCATCTCCAAACTCCTGGAATGCTTGGTCTACTCTCGCCTAATCCGCTATCTCTCCGCTAACTCACTTCTTGACCCTCTGCAATCAGGTTTTCCGCACCCTACACTCCACGGAAACGGCTCTAACTAAAGTCTCCAATGATCTCCACACTGCTAAATCTCAGGGCAACTACTCATTGTTGCTTCTTCTGGATCTCTCTGCAGCGTTTGACACTGTTGATCACCAACTTCTCCTCAGCATGCTCAGCACCATTGGCCTCCAGGACAACTGCTCTCTCTTGGTTCTCATCTTACCTTTCTAACCGCTCCTTTAGTGTCTCATTTGCAGTTTCTACCTCCTCTCCTCTTCCTCTTGCTGTCGGGGTTCCTCAGGGATCCGTTCTTGGTACTCTCCTCTTCTCAATCTATACAGCCCCCATTGGACAAACCATCAGCAGATTTGGCTTCCAGTAACATCTCACGCCTGATGACACCCAATTAAAACACCTCCTCCCGAGACATCACTCCTGCTCTGCTACAAAACACCAAGGACTGCCTATCTGCTGTCTCTGACATCATGTCCCTCCCTGTATCTTAAACTAAACTTCACTAAAACTGAACTCTAGTCATCCCACCATCTACTAACAGACCTTACCCTGTCCTTTCTGTCTCAGTGTGTGGCACCACCATAACTCCTAGCAGCTGGCCCGCTGTCCTTGGGGTTATACTAGATTCCGATCTGTCTTTCATCCCCTATATCCAATCCCTTGCCCGCTCCTGTCACCTGCACCTCAAGAACATCTCCAGAATGCGTCCTTTTCTCACTGTGGAAACAACTCAAACTCTCATTGTTGCTCTTATTCATTCTCGTCTCGACTACTGTAACTCCTTGCTTATCGGTCTCCCTCTGTGCAAACTCTCCCCTCTCCAATCTGTCCTGAATGCAGCAGCCAGGCTTGTCTTTCTTTCCAGCCGCTATACTGATGCCTCTACACTGTGTCAGTCACTGCACTGGTTGCCTATCCAGTACAGGATACAACATAAACTCATCACTCTCACTCATAAAGGTTTCCACAACGCTGCTCCTCCCTACATCTCCTCCCTCATCTCTGTCTACCACCCTACCCGCTCTCTCCGCTCTGCTGATGATATCAGGTTACACTCACCAGGGTGAGGGCTGAAGTGTTGCTGCTGTTGGGACAATAAAGTCACGTTTTTCTGAAGTGCTGCTTACTTTGGATTTTTGTACAGAATATTATCTAGACTTTAAGGGCCACATGCAAGAAAACTGTCTAGGTCTAAAATTCACTTTGTTGCCCATAGCAACCAATCAGAGTGCCCCTCTCATTTATTCAGCGCACTATATGAAATCAAAGGGGCGCTCGGATTGGTCACTATGGGCAGCAAGGTGAATTTTAGACCTAGACAGTTTTCATGCATGTAGCCCTAACTGTTGATATTATTGCATGTTTTTCTCTTAGTTACAGGTTCAGAGAACATTTGTTATTACTTTATTATAGTGAAATCTATAGATTTCAGATAGGGAGTATCATGCCCCATGCCTTCATGGTTCATAACCAGTATTGTAATTTCTATTACTGCTTTGCATTGCTCTTAAAGGGAACCTGTCACATAGGGTATACCCCCCTGCTGAGGGCAGCACAAGCTAGTGACAGACCTGCTGTTTCCAGCGCTGTGTCCCTTATTCTGTAAGATGCAGCAGTTTTAGAGCATTTACCCATCAAATCTTATTCATGAGTAAGTGTTAACCCTGCCCACCAAAGGCTAAACCCGTCCACTGACAGTTATTCACATGTTTCTACCTATTCAAAGTAATAGGTTTATCAGTTGAGGTGGGCGGGGCTATCCTCAGATGGGCGGGGTTTAAAAAACTGACTCTTTGAATGACTCTTCTGTCCGAAAGCTGCAGATTTGAGCATTAAATAAATTAAAACTACAGCATCTTACAGAATAAGGGACACAGCACTGGAAACAGCATGTCTGTCACTAGCTTGTGCTGCCCTCAGCAGGGGGGGCAAAAACTATGTGACAGGTTCTCTTTAAGTATGTCCTTCTTGTCTCCCTGTATTTGTGCTTTGAGGCTCTTAGCTCCTCCCTCCTTCTAGCATTTTCCATTTTCCTGTTTGGGACTAAAGCACTGTCTTTTCACCTACTAGTTTGGTGTAAACTACAAGATTCAGCCTGGAATAAACTCCTGTTGATTCTTCAAACATGCCTGATCAATCAAGTTGATCACTGTCTGACAAGATTCTGAAGTAAGTTCACAGTTCAGTGAAGTACAGACTTCCATAACCACATGGCCTGGATGAGCATCACACTTGTTGTCAGCATATTGAGTCAGAACAAACAGTATGGAATACATTATAGAGCAGTACTGAGCACACACCTTAAGGCCGTGTTCACACGGCTAATTCCCGATGGATTTGTGAGCCGTATTGAGCTCACAAATCCGCCGTGAATAAGGGGCGGGACGGGGCGGGGCCGGAGCGTGGCAAGGGCGCCGCTCCCGCCCCATAGACAATGCATTGTTTTACGGCGCGTCCGCGCCGTAAATAATGTGCAGGTCACTTTTCTCCCCCCACAGCGGATTCGCCGAGCGGGAGGAGCGACGGATTCCACTGTTCTCTATGAGAGCAGTGGATTACCGTAATGACTCCGACGGATTGGCGCCGTACGGCGCCAATCCGCGGCAAAATAAGCCGTGTGAACGAGGCCTTAAGAGAGGCAGGTAACCTGATCCCTTAATCAGTGGACAGTCTGTCTTGTAAAGACAATGCTGATTTCAGCAGGTTTTTTAGGGTAAGTGAAGAATTTAGGAGGCAGTGGAATGAATAAAAAAAGCATTTTAATGTGAAAAAGAGACATTTATTTAGAAGTTATCCAATATACACTCACCGGCCACTTTATTAGGTACACCTGTCAAACTGCTCGTTAACACTTAATTTCTAATCAACCAATCACATGGCGGCAACTCAGTGCATTAAGGCATGTAGACATGGTCAAGACAATCTCCTGCAGTTCAAACCGAGCATAAGTATGGGGAAGAAAGGTGATTTGAGTGCCTTTGAACGTGGCATGGTTGTTGGTGCCAGAAGGGCTGGTCTGAGTATTTCAGAAACTGCTGATCTCCTGGGATTTTCACGCACAACCATCTCTAGGGTTTACAGAGAATGGTCCGAAAAAGAAAAAACATCCAGTGAGCGGCATCCTGTGGGGGGAAATGCCTTGTTGATGCCAGAGGTCAAAGGAGAATGGGCAGACTGGTTCGAGCTGATAGAAAGGCAACAGTGACTCAAATAGCCACCCGTTACAACCAAGGTAGGCAGAAGAGCATCTCTGAACGCACAGTACGGCGAACTTTGAGGCAGATGGGCTGCAGCAGCAGAAGACCACACCGGGTGCCACTCCTTTCAGCTAAGAACAGGAAACTGAGGCTCCAATTTGCCCAAGCTCATCGAAATTGGACAGTAGAAGATTGGAAAAACGTTGCCTGGTCTGATGAGTCTCGATTTCTGCTGCGACATTCGGATGGTAGGGTCAGAATTTGGCGTCAACAACATGAAAGCATGGATCCATCCTGCCTTGTATCAACGGTTCAGGCTGGTGGTGGTGGTGTCATGGTGTGGGGAATATTTTCTTGGCGCTCTTTGGGCCCCTTGGAACCAATTGAGCATCGTTGCAAGACCTTGTGGAATCTATGCCACGAAGAATTGAGGCAGTTCTGAAGGCAAAAGGGGGTCCAACCCGTTACTAGCATGGTGTACCTAATAAAGTGGCCGGTGAGTGTATATATATATTTCTTACAGGGTACTGCTGCCATTTTGAAAATAAAATAAAATATGTTTACCGTTCCTCTTACTTTGAATCTCATTCTCTGCCAGTGTTGTATTTTCTACCAGTCCTAGTCCAAACGGGACATCACTGCTGCAGACGCTGATTGTCTGCATCTGTGTCGTGGCATTGGCTGATGCCACCATTTGGAAATAGGTGCTTCCAGTGGAGACATCAGCATATGGCATGTGCCCGCTGCAGCCAATTATGTTGCTGCTTCATAAAAGCCACCTCTTTGTGGGACAGAAACATTGTTGCAAAGTTTTTTAATGGATTTAATGCATTTAATGAATATCCACTGTCTGTCAGCGACCGTTGCCTGTCTTCATGAGGTTGTCGCCACATCGATGCAAAAAATGAAACAGAGAGAGTTGACATATATATATATAAAAAAAATTCCATATGATGGTCCTGCCACTGCAGTAAGTGATCACATTATGAGACGTTACAGTGTACTGGATGTAAATTTATATAGTCCCTTCTACACATGAAGGTGAAAAAATGGTGCATTTTTTAAAGTATAATGTACCTTTTGGAAACGGCAGCATAGCATGTTTGTATTATTTTAGTGGTTCCTCCTCAGTTTTTCACTCAACGTGGGGACCATAGCCACAAATGTAACCATATTTAAAACTTTATGTATTGTATGTATTACTAAAACTATTCATTTTATAAAACAGCAATTGCATCAAACCCAAGTCAAAAATTCTATTTCCATGCAATTTTTCTGCAGTGTTTAGCGTGTGATAATGGCACATATTTCTGCTACACCACTATCACCTTATATGCAAGTACCCTTATCCTTAGACAACAAACAGAGTTTGGACTCCACTTGCTTTTTCCTGTCCAATGTCTCCTTTTGCTAACAAGGCCAAGAAAGGAGAGGCATACTTAAACTTGGCAGGATATTAAATGTGCCAACGTCAAATGACAAAGGAAACTCCTAGTTAAGTGTTGATAAGGGAAAGACAAATATGTGTGCTGGTTCCATATCATGTACTAAATTGTTGAGTGATGACTTACTGGGGACTAGCAACTATATTTCTTACTCCACATGCTATGTGTTAAAAAAAACCTTGCTATTAGAAACGTTTTTAAATAAAGCAACACAATCTAATTTCTCATATTTATTATAGACAGACCTGGGCAAAGTACGGCCCGCAGGCCGCATCCGGCCCTCCAGCTCGTCGGATGCGGCCTGCGGTGTACGATACCCAGGTCTGCTAATACTAGCACTGACGGCCCGCCGCGGCCGGGTATTGCTAAGAGGCCGCCGCGGGCCGTCAGCGCTACTATTGCTGGTGAATTAGGCAGCGACGCGATGAACTCCGCTCACCGCGCCGCTGCCTCTCCTCGGCGCACACAGAGTAATAACTCTGTGCGGGCCCAGGAGCTGACGGAGGAGCGTCCCGGCGCTGGCGGCATGACGTCATCACGCCCACCAGCCCGGGAAGCTCCTCGGATAGAAGATGAGCGCGCTCGGCCGGGAAGCAGGTAAGCCAAGGTGAGTATTAGTGTTTGTTGTTTTTAATTTTGGACATAAAACTATATACCTGCCTGTGGGAAGCCCTATCTCTATACCTGCCTGGGGACACACCTGACTATATACCTGCCTGGGGACACACCTGACTATATACCTGCCTGGGGACACACCTGACTATATACCTGCCTGGGGACACACCTGACTATATACCTGCCTGGGGACACACCTAACTATATACCTGCCTGGGGACACACCTGACTATATATCTGCCTGGGGACACACCTGACTATATACCTGCCTGGGGACACACCTGACTAAATACCTCCTGGGACACACCTGACTTATACCTCCCGGGACACACCAAACTATCTCTAACCTGCTGGGACACATCAACTATATACCTGCCTGTGGGAACCCTACTCTATACCTGCCTGGGGACACACCTGACTATATACCTGCCTGGGGACACACCTGACTATATAGCTGCCTGGGGACACACCTGACTATATACCTGCCTGGGGACACACCTGACTATATACCTGCCTGGGGACACACCTGACTATATATCTGTCTGCGGACACACCTGACTATATATCTGACTGGGGACACACCTGACTATAAACTTGCCTGGGGACACACCTGACTATATATCTGCCTGGGGACACACCTGACTATATATCTGCCTGGGGACACACCTGACTATATATCTGCCTGGGGACACACCTGACTATATATCTGCCTGGGGACACACCTGACTATATACCTGCCTGGGGACACACCTGACTATATACCTGCCTGGGGACACACCTGACTATATATCTGCCTGGGGACACACCTGACTATATATCTGCCTGTGACAACCGACTAGAATACCTCCTGGGTACCCCACCTAACATATACCTGCGGGACACACCTAACTATATCCTGCCTGGGACACACCTGACTATAAAATTCTGCCTGGGACACACCTGACTATATATCTTCCTGGGGACACACCTGACTATATACCTGCCTGGGGATACACCTAATATATACCTCCTGGGGACACACCGACTATATACCTGCCTGGGAACACACCTTACTAAATATATCTGCCTGGGGACACACCTGACTTAATATCGCCTGGGGACACACCTGACTATATTTCTGCCTGCGGACACACCTAACTATCTCTATACCTGCCAGGGGACACCTCAAACTATCTATATACCTGCCTGGGGACACACCTGACTATATATCTGCCTGGGGACACACCTGACTATATACCTGCCTGGGGACACATCTAACTATATACCTGCCTGGGGACACACCTAACTATATACCTGCCTGGGGACACACCTAACTATATACCTGCCTGGGGACACACCTAACTATCTATATACTCGCTGGGGACACACCTAACTATCTATATATCTGCCTGGGACACACTAACTATATATCTTCCTGTGGGACACACCTAACTATTATATACCTGCCTGGGACACATCTAACTATCTCTAATACCTGCCTGGGGAACACCTAAAATATTCTATAACCTGCCTGGGGACACACCTAACTATATATCTGCCTGAGGACACACCTAACTATCTCTATACCTGCCTGGGGACACATCTAACTATCTATATACCTGCCTGGGGACACACCTAACTATATATCTGTCTGGGTGTATAGATACATCCCCCAGTAAGTTTCCACAAAGATAATCCCCCAAAAACAAATTTTTCCCCGTTCATCCTATGTTTTTATTAGTCCGGCCCCCCAAAACCATCGCACTTTCCCATGTGGCCCCATGGGAAAATTAATTGCCCACCCCTGATTATAGATATATAAATAGTTTTTTTCTTCAACATTAGGGCCTATAGACTAATGTGTATTCAGGGCTGGATGACTATTATGGTAGATCTCTGAATACCGGGAAATTTTATATAATTTCTCTTGTTATGTTCTATGATATAAGATATTACCTAACCATTACACTGAATCACAGAGCAGAAGAAAAATTATATGGGCCAAGATGGTGCTCATTTCAGTAGCACCCTCCCCTTAATAGAGATTCGCTGACCTACAGATAAACTTCCAAAATACTGTCTATGGGCCATGACTAATTATTTGATTAATTATAATATTTCAGCAACATTACATTGTAAATTAATAAAAGGCCGTATTAGTACCATGTTGTTTAATATTTTTTTTTTTTTGCATATTAGTACCCAGATGCAGAACTTTACATTTATCCACATTGAATCTCATTTGCCAAGTGGATTAACATACTCTCAGTGTGTCCAGATCTGCTTGCACTTTACGAACATCTTCCATAGATTGCACTACACTACATTGCTTGGTGTCATCTGCAAAAATAGATACATTGCTATTAATCCCCTCAACAATATCATTAATAAATACATTGAATAAAATAAAATAGGACCCAGTACTGAGCCTTGGGTTCACTTGGGTACACGCCGCAATTATGCCGTGTGAACATACCCTTATTTCTAACCTAATAGACTTTAATTTATCCAATAAACGCTTATGAAGGACAGTGTCAAACACCTTTGCATAGTCTAAAACACTATATCCACAGCCGCCCCTCTATCCAGACTTCTACTCATCTCTTCATAAAAACAGATGGTATCACAACTTCCGTCCTTAGTAAAACCATGCTAGCAATCACTTATAATGTTACATTCGGTCACATATAGTCCTTTATGAGCCCCTCAGTTTTCCCACAATAGATGTTAAATGTACTGCTCTATAATTACCTTGGTAAGACCTAGAACCCTTTTTTGAAGATGTGAACCAGATTTGCCATTCGCCAGTGTCCTGGCACCTTACCAATCACCAGAGGATCTGTATTTCTTTACAGGGACACAGAAATACATGAGCTGAGCTCTTTAAGAACTCTTGGGTGTAAGATATCTGGACCTGGAGCCTTGGTCAGATTAAGTTTATTTAACTTTGCTTGAACCATTTCTACAGTCAGCCAATTTATTATATCAGCTGATGTATTAAAGGGGATTTCTCGCTACAAAGATCATATCTCAAATGATGGGGACAGTAAAATATGTACTTTTGCAATTGGTTTGCTTTACCTAAGTCACTTAGTATAGTTGATATGAGCTAAACTGTGCATCTATAGCTATTTCTGCAGCAGCTGGTCGGGACACGCCCCCTTTCCTGTGATTGGCTGACTGACATGTCATTCAGCCTGTTCGGACATGCCCCCGGATGGGAAACGCCCCCTGCGCTGTGATTGGCTGCCTGCACACTCTGTGTTTACTCCCCTCTGAGCTGTGAGAAATGAGCTCCCTGAGATGGCTGTGTCTGTATGATGAAGGCTGTCTCAACTTCTCTCTATATGATGGCTCTCCAGTGATAGTTCTATGAGTAACTGCTAGATTTACTCTCCCCTCATAACACAGTCTTATACCCATATAACAGCCTTATGCCGTCTGCTTTACCTCCTGCATGAACACAGGGGGGGAGGGGCAGAGAGCATTTCTCACACTTGTTTCATCAGTTCAGGCTGTATGTATAACTGCTAGATTCACTCTCCCCTCGTATAACACACTCTTATATACTGCCCTCCCCCCACATAACAGCCTTATACAGTCTGTTCCCATCACCCATATAACACAGCCTTATACAGTCTGCTCTCCCTCTTGCCTGATAACAAAGGGGGGGGGGGGTGCAAGGAACATTTCTCACACTTGTTTTATCAGTTCAGGCTGTGTGTATAACAGCAATTACAGCAATACAGGGGTTCTGATTACAAGGAGCTTATGCAGCCTGAGAGGGAGTACTGCAACCAGAGGCATAGCAGGAGGTCTGCAAAGCTCCACTGCACACACAGAATGATGATGTCACAACTCTTCAGTGAGGGGAGACACACCTCCTGGGAGGAGAGACATGCCTACAAGGAAGAGAGACTTGTACCTGTATTTGAAACTGAAACAGATAGAATCAGCTCAAGTGTATGAAAGCTTCAAACGAAAAAACCCCTTTAACAGCACTGGCACCACCTACATCCACACTGGGCCTGTCCACACCATCATTGACCCTGCCCTCATGAGCTAATTTCTCATCTTTTGCATATATATAGAGAGAGTTGAAGAATCTATTTCTTCAAGCTCAGTCTTCTCCTGATCCCCAGTGACCAGCTCCTCATTACTGCTATTTAAAGGGGTTTTATCATTTGAACTGTTCGTGCTCTTCAGCTAATTCTATGAGATTGAATTTGAAATACAGGGGCATGTCTCTCCTGCCAGGAGTCTCTCCTCACTGAAGAGCTGTGACATCATCATTCTGTATTTGCAGTGGAAGAGGAAGGTTGTCTGGACAGAACAGGTCTGCAGCCTCCTGCAGTGTTCTCTTGTGTCTGCATAGCCTTCAGCTTTAGGCTCCACAAGCTCCTTGCTATGCTATAAACAGTTATACACATAGCCTGAACTGATGAAACACATGTGAGGAATGCACACTGCCTTCCCCTCTCTTCCCCCTCTGTTATCAGGCAGTAGACTGTATGACTGTGTTATATGGAGGGAACACAGGACATAAGTCTATATCAGTTAAACAGTCAGTAATTAAACCTTAGAGCTGGGAGATGAGTATACAGCCAGCAGCCCTCTCTCATTGCTGATTTTACTTTCGATATTAACAGCTCAGAGGGGAGTAAACACAGAGTATGCAGTCAGACAATCACAGCACAGGGGCGTGTCCAGGGTGTTTCCTGTCTGGGGGCATATCACAACAGGCTGAATGAAATGTCAGTCAGCCAATCACAGCGCAGGGGACGTGTCCAGAGGCAGAATCCAACGAGGGGGGGGGGGGTCCTGACTAGCCAATCACAGAAAAGTGGGCGTGTCCCCACTAGCAGCATCAGAAATAGAAAACAGATGCACAGAAAAGCTCATATCTACTATACCAAGTGACTTAGGTAATGCAACCCAATTACAAAAGTGTTTATTTTTACTGTCCCCATAATCTGAGATATGATCTTTGTAGCGAGAAAACCCCTTTAAGGGTCCTACATGCTCTGACTTTTTTTTTGGCATTAATATAGAATTTCTTGTTTTGTTTTTTGTTTTTTTTGCTGTCTTTGGCCACTTGCCTTTAATTTTGTATTTTAGCTGATTTGATCACCTATTTACAGATTTTATTAAGCTTATTGTACTTTTTAAAGGCTAATGCTGACCCCTCTGATTTATATTTTCGAAATGCCTTTTTTACTATTTATAGCCCTTTTAGCTGATGTTGGGCGATCTACATATTACACCAAAACATTTTTTCTCTGTGTTAATCCCTCCCCCCCGTATTTCCACCTAAAATGTTTCCACATCTTCAACATCCTCACTCGCTGTTGCATCTTTCGCATTTGCCTTCATATCACTCCTTACATGCAAACACACTGCTCCTCCCTTCCCGCCTTCCTGTTTGCACTGTCCTTCCTTAGTAGAGTAAAACCTTGAAGGTTGACAGCCCAATCATGTGAGAAATTCAGCAATGTCTCATCAACACCAACCATGTCAATCTGTTCCTCTAGAACTAGTGCCTCAAGCTCCCTCATTTTGCTTGCTAGACTTCTGGCTTTTATGGACACTTTAAATTCCTTTCCAGTTTTATGCATTCAGTAGATGGAATGGGATTACATGAGATATTGTGGGCTCCCACATCCAATAATCTGTAAATAAAGTAGTAAATTCTATGGGTTATGAAATACTCCCAAAAAAGAACAACCATCATCTAAAACATTTCAGTTAATAGATTATTAGCATACATGAAAAAGCATAATTACACTTATTGTTATTACACTTATTGTTACTATTATTATTGGAGGAATGAAAAATATAGAAAAAGTAGGAGGCAGACAATAGAAAAAAAATAATTTAGCAAATCCATTGAGTCCTGGAATGTCTAGCATACTAAATATTATCAATTTATACAAGCCCATATGCAGTATGTGTATAAATACCCAAATATCATTTTAGAAAGTGTATATAATGGTTAAATCCAAATAAACATACTAAAGCATATAGCATGGAGCACATAAATTGGTAAAAATACAATTGCTATTAATGCATATAGTAAACTCTTTGGGTTATGTACATAGTGTATTTGAATGTTGCATGCCTCAATCATAATATAGCTTACATTGTATTAATATTGCTGGAAGTAGGTCCTACCTAATAAAAATGCTGGAAACTGTACTTTTGTGGGGGAAAAAACACGATATATAAACCAATGTTTATATTTTTAATTCTACTACCATGTTGCAGATAGTAAAGTGCCCTCAGGAAGATGTATAAAGTAGAATTTAGACATATATTCTTGTATTCTCACTGTCAGACTTCTATCCTACTTGATGCTATGTGAACTCCCGGATATGGGTTCTGCATAATGTTATTTGTATTGGAGTGGCAAAGAAAAAACACAGTGCATTGTGGGACTCTGCATTGCTTTACTTGGCACTTTTGACATTTTGATAACATTAGTGCCCAGCATTACCTCTCACTATAAGATTTAATGAATTATATATCCTACTATTATCTACGTCTCTGTTTCCTTCTAAACTGTTTCCTGACAAAAGACCTGGTGGAAAAACACAAGTTTAAAGCTTCATTTTATTTATTTGGTTAATTTGTAAAGGGTATCACTGTTTTCCACAGGTTATTGCTTTATTCCATAACAATTTTTTACCTTTCCCCCTGTTGCATCATGTCCTGTGACTCGACTGGCTGAGAGATAAAATTTATCACTCTTGTATTACTCCTTTAAATAACATAAACCTCTAGTCCAGACTTGTATTTTCCCATGTAATATATACGAAAATGGAATAAAAAAAAAGTTACATGCATGCATGCGGTAGCATGGCCCAGGGCAGCTGCTACCACGTCTGTTTCTCTGGTCAAGTGACACACTGGTAGGGGTCAGGAACGGGAGAGGGAGTACAGGTCACAGCTTACAGGCACAATCTTCTGAGGGGAAACAGAGTTACAACTGTGTTGCAACCGTGGCCTGTATTACCTATGATCATATTGTCTGACCTGCACCCCAAGAAGATCAGCCGCAGCCATGACCTTCAGAGGGTGCAGGGGATGGAGTTTAGTGCTGAATTTTTTTTGCAGTGTTTATGGTTTTCTACAGGTTCCCTTCTTTGGACTATACTGGATTCATTGGACTAAATTGGACCAGCTTTGGATCCATTTCTTTAATGAAATGGGCAACAAGGGCCAGTGTTTATTTTTTTCCTATAGTTTTTGTGTTTTTTTAAATATTTTACTCCAGTGTTAGTAATCGAGGTTCTAACAGACACTTCTCGATTACTATCGCTGGGGCATAGTGTCAGCCAGTCGTGTTTCATAATAGTAGTATAACAGTTATGCAAACCTATCTTGAGGGGTTATGGTGGGTGCTCAAGTGGAAAAGGGTTTGCAGAACTCCATAGACACAGCAAAAGGTAATTCACGGCACACCAATATGATGCAAGTATAAATATATTTATTGTGTTATCAATCAGGTGGATCAAGCTATAGAAAAACTCAATAACAATTGGTCCAGATTACTGCACTAAGTTCAAGGTAAACAAAAAAATTATAGGTATTAAAGTTGGGTATCGAGGTTTCATCTTTAATGTCTTTGTCAAGTGACATCAAAAATATAAGAAGGTGATCCACTAGGAGCAAGTATTAGGTGAGCTGGGGGATAATATGACAGCGGGCCCGTAGGGGAAAAGCAAAATTTTATTCACGGGGGGCAAAAAGAAGGTAAAGGGTTTACATAGGTAGCTGTGAAGATAAATGGAAACGTTTGATACGTGGAGATCAGAGTTTTTTTCTGTTGTTTCTGGGTTTTTGTTATTATTTTGCTCCAGTGTTAGTAATGGAGGTTTCTGGCAGACACTACATGATTACTATCGCTGGGGCTTGGTGTCAGCCAGTGGTGTTTCTTGTCATCAAAGGCTAAAAACAAACCCTTTTCCCCCCTATTACCCCAGTACCTAACATGCCAGGGGTCATAGGAACAGCTGGGTTACCATCAGAAGTGAACCTCTAATGTCATGGTCCACTTCTGAAGCGGCATTGGGCTGCTATTTTTAGTTTTCAGTTTTGCAAGTCTTAGACCTAGACAGTTTTTATACATGAGGCCCTAAGCTTACATTGACTAAGCGTTAGACATTATTGATAAATCTGCCCCAATTTCTTCTTCAAACTAGATCTAGAGGAGGCCTACAACCTAATTTGGATTTGTAAGGGAGAACAGTGCAAGACCACATTCAACACAGAGAAAAGTCATACATAAATATCCGCAACCCTTTGCACTAACAATTTTTAAAAAGTTTAAAGAACTGAATTTTCAGAATTTCCATTTCTGTGAAAAAAAATTTTTCGCGTCCCCTCATTGTCAGCACGGCTGGTGTTATCTTTCATTGTAATCCTGTGTAGATAAAAAAGGATCCAATATTCACAATAGATCATAGTGTTCCCCTTTTCCACTTCCCCACACAGTGACTTCTTCCCAGGTATAAGCAGCCAGAAAACCTCTTATAGAAGTCAAAGGGTCTGCTCCTTTCACGGGCTTCTATTCCCATGTAGCTGCAATAAAGAAGCTCTCTTAATGCTGTTAAACGCAGCTCAGGCAAGATGACTGTCTCATAGCAATATAAAAAAACAGACTTAAAACATCTACAATCAGAAACTAAAAATAGCTAATAAGAAAACAACATCCGTATTTTGTTTTAATTAGAAAAACTAAGTAAACAGTTTACTATGAAGAGAGTAAAAGTTTTGCCAAAATAGAAGTAATATGTTAAAAAATATATTAGGCAATGAACATGTACAGAAGCATCGGCTACACAGCAAAGGGGGGTTTTGACGTGCAAACTTAAATATTTACACGGTAGTATACAACTTCAGGCCCAAACATGAACCCAAACCCAACGCCCCTGGGTGTAATTGCAAATTATGCATCAAACTCCACTCCACAAAGCTTTATCATTGGAGCTAATGCCTAAAATTAAAACTACAGTACATAGTAAAATAATACCTTTGTCTCTGGGTGCATGAGAGTATGTGTTTGCTGGTTAATAAAATATCTAATCCAGTTATCAAGTGGCATGTAGACATGGCCAGAAGAGTCAGATGTGCCCAGAAGTGAAACTAAGTGAAATAGATTTTTTTAATGGTTATTGAATTTAGATAACCTGTTCTGAATATTTCAGAAACTGCTCATTCTATAGAATTTTCACTCGCCCACATTTATATCAGGGTTAGGCTTTTGGACAGGAGCATGATCCAAGTATCTTACCACTGGAGGGTCTTCAAATCTTTACCTTAAGATGTTTTCGACAAGAGTATAGACTTTGTACAAAGAATAGCCCAGTAATATCCCTGAAGCCATATCCAACAACACCTGCTGACGGTTAGCAGTTTTACTAAATCGAGATCAAAGATTTGATAAACAGGAGCATGGTCCAGCTATCAAAGTTCATGCAACACTATAACAGGGAAGACATTGATCCAAAGGAAACAGTCCAGATCAAATCCAAAATTCCATGCAATAAACACTTTGAATGGTTGTAATGAAGGTATAAACATACTTTACGGGTTGTCTCATGCAGTGGGTTTAAAAAAAATGCTGCATTTTTATGGCATTTTTTCTAGTAAGGTTCGGTACCATTTGAATACTTAGGACCATAAATTGGTAATAGAGTGTAAACCAATCCACTAAATACTTACTGACATTGGAAATAATAAGCCCAGTTTTTACCAATTTTTCCTCCTTACTCTCTAAATAAAATATAACCTTTATTTATACCATCATTAAAGGGGATTTCTCACTACAGTGATCAGCTTTTAACATGTAAGGAAAGGTAAATGAAGACTATTACCAAATACATTGCTTTGTTGATTTTTCTTTGTTCAGGAGATAAAGAAGTTTTTATCTCCTCTTAGAGCACACAAACTTATTTATGTTACCGACCATCTCTCCCTGTCCTCCCTTTCCTCTCATTTTTTCCCAAACTGCCTTTAGCATCGGGCCCCTATAATTACTCTGTGCAGTCTTATCTCTAGCAACAGACTTTGTTTACTTAACTAAATGAGGAGTTTTCACCCTTTAGAGCTTTGTGGTCTTGTATACTATACCTTATAAAAACTCCGCAGTAGTCAATCACTGCTTAGACCCCCCCACTCCCCCGAACGGAGTTAATCTAAAGCTTGCCTTTTTGGGTCTGTGAAACTGCATATGAAAAACCTCTTTTAAAAAGATTTAAACCAGTTTTCCCTAAAAATTTTATCTATTGAATCGCTACAGTGATATTAGTATATTAAAGTACAGTATATCTCTTGCAGCAAGGTGTGACAACTGCAGTTTGAACACACCTAAGAGTGCAGTGCTAAGAATTTTAAGATTATAATTCACAACCCATCTGACTCTGATAACTGTCCAAATATGGACAGTTACTTTATATGGACAAACCACTTGTTGTAAGGGCCCATCTACACGGCATGGGTGTTTAGTCGGATTTGAAAACCATCTGTAAACTGACTGTCAACCTTTTACACTGACTTAAAAAGAGAATCCATACAGTAGCTCAACGCCCCCCGATTTCGTGGCCCATTTTTGAAAAAAAAAACTTAGAACAGTTCATTTTCTGCCGTTTCTTTGGGGGAAATGAAAAATTTCAATGTGAAGGTGGAGGGTAATCCAAAAACAATAGCCTCCCCCTTTCATGAAAAAAAAAATAATAACCATACTTTGAAAAATTACCGGTGAACACACCCTAACTGTCCAATTTGCTGGGGCACCTCTGGAGCCTGGAGAGGTGAGTAACCAAAGACCCCAGGTGTATAACTTTATCTCTTCTACTGCCCTCCATCAAGGATCTTTAAATCAACCCTTTTAGTGCCCTATATCCCCGGAGTTCCCTATGTTAACCTCTTTGGTGCTTTAAAAATGAAAACAGCAATCTGGTAGTTTCAGACAAGTTCTGCACTTTCTTCTGCTCCAGGTTTGGAATTCCCTTTGGGCTCCCTTTCAGCAAGGTTCCTTAACAATTTAAGAAAAACATTTCATTATTCCCAGCACATCACCTTCAGTATTCACCGTGAAGTAGGTGAAAGTGTTCATTAAGTACATTTTACAATCTGGCATTCAACCAGCAAAAGTTTCAAAGTGCAGTTTTATTCAGTTAGATGTGTCATGTGGGTATGTTTACGTGTGACTTTGTACGTGCAAGCAGCTTTGTGTGGTTTATGACTTACACTTTGCTGTACAAAAAAATGTGTTTGTTAATCATTTATAAATGTGTGAGCACTTTTATTAAACTGCAAGAACAAACTTCTACAAAATTCCTCTGGAAAAATCAGCCATAGATTAACGTATCAAGGTTTTTAAAGGTACAAAGATACTTTAATTTAAGACAAATTTGGGATCAAAATTTTTTGCATTGATAGCCACTTAAACCAAACAACTGCAATAAACAATAGTGTAAAACCCTTCTCCATAGCTCAAGCTACAGCCTTGTAGTTACTTTTCAAAAAAGGTCCCAATGACTTTGTTATTTGTTACAGTGGTGCTTGTAGGAAGTATTCAGTCTGTAATAATTGTAATAATAAACTCAGCAAATACCATATTAAAGCAATTAAGTGAAGCTATTTCATAATATACAAGCAAGAATAACAAAAGAGAATAGACAAACAATATGATAGGTATAATGAAGGTCCAATCAAACAAAAAACAGATTTCTGTGGGACACCCTTTACTTTGTTTTTTTTAAAAAAAGGGAAAAATTCTTTGCATTTTTTATAGGTTTTCCCAATTTAAAAAAGGGTTCCCCGTGGAAAAAAATATTTTCTAAAAAGTATGAGGAACTTTTGTAATGTACTTTCATTAAATTTGCAGTTGGCTTCCTGCATTTCTACAGACAGGAAGCTGAGTAGCTATGTGCATCTAGACACACAGGAAATAGCTCTGTGTTAAGCTTAGGACATCAGCTAACCAAAGTGGTGTTGCTTTTTAGGGTAGCCTTTCAAGCCACACTTTGGTCCTGTCCCCCATGGTTTTTTAACAAGGGTGAAAGGCATGCCATTAGACTCAGGCTGGAAAAAGGAGGTAGACAAAGCGTAGAAAAAGAATCATGGGGCTTGTAGTTTTACAGGTCAAAAGGAAACAGCTTTCAGACACTCAAACAGGAAATGCTATAGCCCAGTTGCAGAGAAGGGATACTCTAGGCAGCACAGGAAAACCACAATTTAGGAAAAAACCAAAACATCCAGGAGTATGAATAAAAATTTTGGCTATTCAACACGAAATGTGAAAATGCCATCCAAAATCCGATGGCATTTTAACATCGCTATCCAGTGGCGCACTGCTGGTCTTTTGTGCGTTTTTGGTTTTCCAAAATTTTCCCCAGCTCTTTTGGGGCTAGGGGAAATTTGGGGAGTCCCGCAGAATATAGAACATGATCTATATTCCACCGGATGGCCGGTGGTTTAGGAAGCTATTAGTAAAAAAATTCTATTGGGGGTCCCCACGCAAGGTTTAGGGTTTCGAATACGAATCCACGAAAATCCAAAAAAAAAACCTGTGCTGTGTAGACATAGCCATAGACAAGCTATTTGATCTTTTTTTTTGTTACTATACAACCCCTTTACTATTATAATCAATTAATTATGCATGAAAATTGGGGGGGGGGGCCCATTTTGTCTTTTTACCCCTTTTTTCAAAGACACCCATATAGCACTAAAAATAATAATTTAATTGTTAAAATTATTTAAAATAATCCTTTTTTTTATATGTAGTTGGTTGATAATAACAAGACGTTAGTGTTGTAAGTTAAGGCACATGGAAGTTCACTACTCATGCAGTCCTTATGTTCAACACAGTTAAAACACTCACATATAAACACTATAAACAATCTTAAGAGAATCCTACAATGTATTTAAAGTGGTTTTTAAGGGGCCTCGTTTCACCCCGGTTTTATTTTGGGCGGGATTGGAGCGTCTCACCCCGGGTTTTGGGCTGCAGTAGGCTCCAACCCTTCCCAGTCATTACGGAAATTCCACAGTTTCAAAAGAAACTAAATGGTTTCCGTCGCTCCCCCCCCAACCCCGGGGGGAATCCCCAGGGGGGGGAGAAAGTGACAGCAATTATTTACGGGCGTACGCGCCGTAGAAAAATGCAATGTCTATGGGGGCCGGCGGGCATTCCCCCCCGCGCCCCCGGCCCCCCCCCCGGCCCCCGCCCTTTATTAAAAGCCGTTTTTGAGGCGGATCCGTCCCGCAATTACTCTTGAAAAACGTGTAAGGGCCCTTTACTATGCCAAACAAAAAATTAAAAACAAAAAATTTAATTCTGAAAATATTACAGTATTATTTAAGGGCAAATGTATACAGCTGACCCTGCAGTTGGTTAAGCAACTGTTGTTCTTCATTTTTTTGGAAAAAAATTAAATATCTCTTTAATGCCCACAAAAAACTAAAGGTGTGCAGCTTAAAACGCTTTAAAAAAAGATCTTTTAGTCTTTTCACAAGGCAGAAAGTTGTGAAAATCTGATTTTTAAAAGGTTTCTCCACAAAAAATTTAATTTTTATAATGATAGTGAGATAACTTTTTAAGGCATTTTTATTACTTACTGCA